>JASDQU010187550.1:8087-20555 GCA_032191745.1 Picea mariana
TTAGAAATATTGTAACATATGCAAGGGCTTGACTGATCATAATGTAAAAGATTGTCCACATAATTTAAAAAACACTAAGTAGTGCCACATATGTGAAGGTTCTAATTAGAAAAATATCAGAATGTTATTTTAACGCATAAAATAAAACCAGTTTACAAAACATCTACCACAAATAAGCCATCGAATAAGCTAACAATTATGGTTGAAGAGACGACTACTACGGTCTAGGTCAAGGTCGAGAAGGCCGCGCTCGATTTGGTGGTCGAGTTCGAGGTCGAGTAAGACCATACTGCTACAACTGTTGGAAAGATGACCACATCAGTCCAGATTTCCCAATGAAAGATAGAATCGACTTGAAATTATGAAATATATGGGACATCCATGATCACTCATTAGAAGAGTGACCAATAGTACTCGATAAAATTATGACTAGATAAATCTCCTACACATATTATCAAAAGAAGAGGTATTGAATTMAAAATATTTAAAAATCATTACAAGATCTAGGGTAGGACAAGATATTAACAATTCCACATTACATGACCAATAGAGATGGAAGGATAGTTTGTTTCCAAATCCCGATAAGAAGAACARATTATGAAGGAAGCTATCAGATTCTTTAAGAAAAACAATGGAAAACATAATGAATATATTCTACAAGAATTCCTACAACTATTATAGGAAAAATAGTCAATCGGTCGATTGCTAGAATTACTAAATATATTAAAAGAATACAAAGAAGGAAAAAGGCCATCAAAGGATGTCAGACAACTTTCGTATAATAATAAATATTATGATCGACGTGTCGACCTAGAAATCAATGAAGTATTGATCAAACAAGTAGTTGTTGATTTTGGATCTCAAGTCAATATATTACTGCGAGAAACTTGGATAAGACTAGGTCGATCTGCTTTAGCACCAACTTTGAACTATCTCAAACTTGTAAATCAAAGATTGATAGAGCCCATTGGTATACTCAGAAATGTGGACACTCAAATAATGGGTATTCCGACTCAAGTCAACTTTGAAGTCATTGACCTAGTCAATGGGATGTCAACATATGTAGCAATTTTCGTTTGGCCATGGGGTCGAAAGATGAAAGAAAATATCTCTTTGGAAAAAGATAGAATCGAGTTAAAAGGTGATGGGAGAAAAATAATCATTCCCTTGGATGAAAAAGAAGGAAAACCATGGATTGAATCATGGGATGAAGACCAGGAGGATCGATGCCTGTATCAAATAAACAACGAACAAAGAGATTATGTAGAATCAACTGCACAAGGAGATATTTTGAGAGAATCTCCCATGTCGATCGGACATAATTCTGACTCTGCTCTATACAGATGAAAAATCGATAATTACGAAGCACACATGAAATATTGTTGGTCCATTAAAATCATCCCAAAGCATCTGAGAATGTTCTACTCAATCTAGGGAGTGCCAATAGTATATGAAAAGACAATCCAATAGACTCCCACTCTCATATCGACTGACAATCGAATAAGAAATCCTTTATGATATAATGAAAAACATACACCGTCGACACATATCAAAGTAGTATCAAAATCTGTTGGAGAACAAGGAAGGAAGTAGAGCCTCATAGAAACATTCACAAGACAGGCTTCAAGATGGTGGTAATCAAACTCCCCCAGGTTACAAATGTGGATGACTGTGTGGACATACTTCATCGAATGTTTTGGAGAGAAGAAGCTATCCAAAGTGSTTGATATCCCCATTTTCAGGATTGAGTATGATCCAGTAGAGCATATTCAACGATGAAAAAATGAATGGTGAAGGATAGGTTACAAAGAAAAAAGGGTATGKCCCCACATGTTTCCAAGCACGTTTGATGAGATACCAAATAAATGGTATAAGATTGAAAAAGAATACARCCATACCTTAAATTGGGYAGAAATTAAAAAAACATTTGTACAAGACTTTGAATTTAATCTAGAAGAGGAAAACCTGAAAAAAGAAACACAAGAAATCAAAAGCTTCTTATAAAATCCAACACCAGCTGCACATAAAGAAAAAGGAAAGATGAATATGGATTTAGGATTAACATCAAACTACAATCTTGTGTCGACGAAAAAAAAGGAAGTATTGATAATACAAAGACTCGACATGGAAAATATAAGGTGTCCAAGACAAATATTTCAGTGGAAAAAGGACCACCCAACATTGCATAACCATGTGAAATCAATATTAAATATAGCTACAGAACAAAAATAAGATCATGAACAACATGTTGATGGGTCTCAAATCCCTAGTTCAACAGTAGGAACAAAACCTTCCACCGAGGCCCAATTAGACTCTGCATCGTTTGGAATGGAATGGTTCTCCAGATCTTGCGATCCGACCAATTAATCGATGGGATTTAATGTTTTCTTGTGAAGGCTCTTCCTTAAGTTTTGACTATCTCTTTTTGTATTTTCTCTTGGACGGGGCCGATGTGAGGTGTAATTTAGTATAAACCAACTTGG
The DNA here is from genome assembly GCA_032191745.1 of Picea mariana. NCBI lineage: Eukaryota > Viridiplantae > Streptophyta > Pinopsida > Pinales > Pinaceae > Picea > Picea mariana. Next base: position 10,571 of record JASDQU010187550.1, read on the forward strand.
CAACAAAACATAATTAAGTTCTAACTATTGGAGAAGAGATTGAGCTTGGGATAACCCACTACTCAAACATGCAGACGACAATTCTATACCACAGGCCTAGTGCTAATACGTTAACCATGTGAGCATCCAATTAGTGTCTGGGACTACTAATTATCAGAAAGAAAACACATATGCAATAAGATAACGACAAGAAAAATAATTCATCTACCATAATCATTCATCACATAATCACACAACGATTCATCATATTCATCATTAAAGAAAAGAAAAACAAATCATTGCACCATATAACTTGACAATAAATTAGAAAGCTCTTACTTGTTACATCTATTCATGAAATGAGATAGGAAATAGTTCTTCTCTGCGTCCACTCACACATGCATTTGATGAAAATAACTTTATCTTTGGTCCAGAAGGACTTCTCAATTCATAGAAACTTCAAAATAATTCTTAACAACTAGAAAGAAAGAGTTCTTGCAACAACCATTGACCCCTAAATAATTGGTCGACGTCTTTATTTATAATGTAAAGTTTAACTCAAATTAACGGCTAAGTGCAGTTTAAGCGAAACAAAATTCACCACATGGCGTCCTAGACTAATAGTTTATTTTTTAGTCAGCCTGAGATATATCTTGAAAAGGGTGATTTATCCCATACTCGGACCAACTGATAAATTGATCTTCACAAGTTTGGGCCCATGGAAATTTGTGTTGTTCCATCGGAGCTACATGTATTCCTCTGGTGTCCATCACATGCATCCAGTACTTCACTAGACTGGAGTTCAACTGTTATAGCATGGTTCGAGCTCTGATTGGATGCTCTGCAAATCATTGCACTTGCCCTGGCCTTGCGTCAATCACCTTTGCGAGCTCTTCGGTCCATAGCGAATCTTGTTTGGCATGCGACTGAATTACATTGCTTAGGTCGACGAAGTTGTCAGGGGTGCCTAAATCGGGGAGTCCGATATCCTTAATTACTTTATTAATTTTATCCTAGTGCTTCTTGCATTTGATCCACTGCTCTTGGATTTCTCAGTGTGGGTCCCGAGACATCTTAGCCTAGTATTCAGTTGATCTCTTCATGAGATTAATACTACTTTTTCCTACCGTCTGAATGCCATGTTCTTCTTTGTCTCGGCCCTGTTGGACTGCACCAATGTAATTGAGTCTTTATACTACTTGTTGCACCCTTTCATACCATCGTTCCATATCCTTGCATGTCGTGAGTGCCATGAGAGTGTCCTCCTGGAACTCAAGTATTTTCACAGTTAAAAGGTGTCTTTCTTTCTTGAACTCGTTGTAAGATTTTTCGAACTCACCTTTCAAGTACACAACGGTCTGTATGGTGCGTTTATAGTATTCGGCCAGATGACACAAGTGGTCTAGATCCTTTAGGGCGGTGACTAGCTCCTTTTCATCCCTTTTGGCCCTATCCAGGGTGTCCTCTGAGAGTTCTTTCCCCACGCCGATAAGTTCAGTTGTCCAGACATCTGCTGTGTTTATCAAGTTCTCCTCTGTAGTAAAAAATACCGAGTGATCCAACGTGATATTTATTTTATTTGCATTCCTTTAAATGATGGCCTTTCTCTTTCGATCATAGGAGATTGCATAGATATCTGCTACCTCATCTACTGGTTCGGTTATCTGTTGATCGCCCCATGTGAGTATGTTTCCCAAGCTATTGGTGGTGTATAATTGTTCAAGATCAGAATCCTAAACTTCCTCCCTATGCCTCGAAGACCCGCCCTCTACTTGTCGCTCATCGAGGGTTTGAGTATTGAGAAGAATAGCGATGTTGGACATAGACTTATTACTTACTTTCTCGTTGGCTACAGAACTGCAGATTTCCTTTCACAGGGATTCTTTCTATGGCTCATCCAATTCAGGCTTGTCCTTCAGATATGCTCTGGTCTCCGATGTGTCGGGTTCTTTTGCTTCGAGGCCACTTTCAACTTCTGTTTTTTTTTGTGGGACCTCCTTTGTTTTCACTTCGGGCTCAGGAGAAGAAGTCTTCTCAGGTCCTTTTTCCTCTTGGACACGCACAAGGTTGTCATGAGATGAATCCAGGCTTTCATCGTCACTATATATAGTTATAAGCTTGCTCAAAGGATTGGGTGTGCATGTTTCTACTGACACTCAACATGTCTTTCGTTGAGTCATCCCGCCTACTGGTGAATTGATCGACAATGTTCTAGATTTAGGGTTGTACAACCCATTGGTGTTACCAAGGTTTGTAAAATCTGGGCTGCTTGGCTCCATCGAGATTCCTTCTCGGCTATTGGTTGGAAGCCTAGGTGTTATGATGAGGTCTAGATTATCCTACGTCTGCTTCATTATCAGATGAGCCTGCTGCCACATAAGTCCCCCCATCCCCTATACAACTTGAACCTCAGGGGAATCCCTAATTCATACCGAGGATTCCTGATAAACTTCTATCGTTTCGATGGCTTCTTGGGGATCACACACTGCTTCACCCAGTTCAGATGCTACCCTTCCTTATCGGGTCCTGAGAATTTCTTGAGACATTTACTCCAAGGATGTCTCTTTCTCCTCCCATCTCATGGCCTTGAATCAGGTTGTTTTAGGATCAACCATCCTTGCCGCCACCTCATTCCAGTCTTGGGCATTTTCGGTGAAAATTTCATATTCAAACTAGTCATGGGCATAAGGCCAATAGGATGATACCTACGATGCATGTTTTAGGACCAGACCCTTGGGATCGTGATTTTGAAAATGACCAGTCTGGAATCAGAATTCCGATTGACGTAGCCCCTATTTCTTAGCCTGTGTGGTGTCCTTGAACATGTAGAAACCAATATGAAACCTATATGGTATGAAGGCCTGCTTCTTGTCTTTTACTAAAGTGGCATTATAGACTTACATAATGGTTTGATAACAAATTTCCCCTCACACTAGTTGATCGGGGACATATATGGGTAACAGATGGGGTGCCCCTGTGGCACTGAAAACCCTAATGTAGGTCTTACACTCATCTAGATACCGGCGACCTACTTTCGATACAACCTTTTTTTCTTCATATGACAACCTTGGGCATTCTTTCTTGAGAAAAAAGGAATAAATGCGTGAAATAAATTGGTCACAGATAAAAGAAATGGATTTCTTGTACCTTTTTTCCCATAAGATGCTGAAGTATACATGGATTGAGAGCTCGAAGGAGTGCCAGTTTAAGTTCATTCCAGAAAAATGTTTCTAGTTTAGATGACGTCCAACAGATATGAAGCCATGTAGAAGGAAAGGGTTTCTCCCTCTTTTGGCATCTGGGCTTGTCGTATGCAAGTGCTCAACTTTTTGGAGATGATGGCACCCCAATTGAAGCTTGTGCTTGAAATGGCTATCGTATAAGCTAGAGGCATCCAAGCCTCTAAAAACTAGGAGAAATATTTCTCCCCATGCAATCTATAGAGGAGAGCCATCATGTATATATACAGCTCCCTCAGGTTAGCCATTGGGTACCAACCAGAGGTCTGGGTGGTGAAATTTTTATCTTCTCTCCACCAAGATGCCATAATCTTGCTGGTGACATGCTTTTGATAAAAACTCAAAACAAATTTAGTGCTTAAACGTTCCTCCGGTTCCTTGAGTTTGTAGTAACTCTAAACTTTGACTAGGAGAAAACCCTGATGCATCCACCATTGTCATCCTTAATTAAACACCTATATGCATCAGTGTGATCAATAATCCATTTCAAGAGTTTGATGCAGGTGAATACCGAAGTCCTGCTTGCCACCATGTGCGGTGTATAGTCGAGGGGTTCTTCCTTCTTTATTTTCTTAAACAATTCTTCCCAGCCAGGGAATACTATTTTTGCCCCAATGTTCGCCTCTGTGTCTCCAAAGGACGCGGGATGGATGAAGGCCTTCTTGGTGGCTGTCTTAATGACTGGCATCGATTTTGGAGCAGATTCCAATTTTCTCGCAACTACTGGGGAGGAACCTTCTCCTACTTATGGTTCTTGCGGCTTTGGCGCTCTTGGGGATTTCCTAGTGGTGGGTTTCTTCGGAGGCATCGTTCCTGAAACTGAAAAATGATCCTTTTAACATGTGTACAGAGTAGTGTTGGGTGGAAACATTAGAAATGAAGCGTAAAACACCATAAGCCAATACATCCCTGTAATGATTGCTAAATTGTTGTTTAATACTCACTGAACCTTGGAATCCTTCTCTAGATTGCTAGCATTGCTGCTCTGTGTGTTCTGAATGCCTTGGCACGTAGAATAGGTTCATACACAATGAATCAAAATAATATAATGGGAGAGATCCTACCAGTCGTATCAATCAGTTAATACGAGTAATGAATGCAATTCGAAACAAACTACCATCGGATGTCTGCAAATAAATTCTAACTTGTTTTATGATAGAGGTGCGGAGGGAGATGCATTGTATCGACAGGATTAAACGATCTTGTTTGATTTACGCATGAATTAGCAAGTAATGCATGGTTCACAAATTAACTAACATTTTAAATGCATCATACCTAACATATCTTACGGCTGAAACATCTCATTATGTCATTCTTTCCGGTGGACAGATCGGGGATCAGTGATATCCTTGTGTACTTTTCCATTGGTTCCCTCCTGAAACAACCTCCAATGCTGAAAGGTATCGGGGATCGATGATCATGGATAGTTTGAGCGTGTAGTTCCTTTGTGGGTTATCACCTTCGTAAATCTTCGACATCGAAAACATTTCGAGAGTCGGTGATCGATGATACCACTCTTTTACTTGCATGATGCTTACTCTTCTCTTTTTTATGCCGATGCCGAATGGATTTGTCTTCGACGATATCTGTGGGGTATACTCGATGGGTTATTCCTTTTACCGATGCTGGTGAAATTTGGCACTTGGATATTTTGGTTTTCTCAAGCGATTTTCATCACTTTTAATCTTTCCCGATGTCAAATTTCCTAAGCACATTGGGGAAAACTTTAGACTACCGATTCCTTAAATAAATGTTAGTCCCTTTTAAAGTTAAGATGATTTTCACATGTTCAAGCAGACTTTAAACGACTCAACATGAAAACATAAATGATAAGAACAAGCAACAATTTCATACTGAAACACAATCAGAAAGTGCGAAAGATCAAGTGGTACTCAAAAAGTAAAAATTTGACATAAACATTTTTAGGGTGTGCCGAGTGCTCAACAAATGGCGATTCACTGGGTGAAATCAGAATCTTTGTTCCTTCTCCAAGGCTCGGCTAATACGGAAGATGAAGGAGAAACTTGATTGGTTTTGAATCCGAGCCTCTTTCACCTTTGGACTTTGAACTTCTTCGGTTGATGATTTTGGGTCTCCCTGTGGGGTTTTAACCTTTATTCTGCCTTCATTCCTGTTACCYCGATTCATGCCCTTTTATACAAAAATATAGCAAAGTATTCACTAGCATGAAGCCTTTAGTTACCTTTGATCACTTTCTATGGTGTTGCTCCGCTGCCAGAGAGCGTCCATAGCCTTGACAGAGTCACCCCAACATCACAAACCTTTCTCCATTTCTAGTGAGCATCTATAGCCCCGGTGAAGATATCTGTATACCCTCTCTCACTGTTCACTCATTTTCTATAGTTTAACTTTATTTTGGCAGAATTCCCTGAGCGAGTGAGAGAGGATGACGTCTGTTTTAATTTGCAAAGTGATATGGTTAAGGTGAATTCTTCACTAGCTTTTCCTTCCGGGTTCATGTAGTCCTTTTCAACTTTCCAACTTCCCCTCATGGTCTTACCAAGCCACTAAGCAAACATTTCTGACATTTCTCCAAAGTTGTTCATTTGCGCAGGTTGGGTAGAGGACTCTTCAAAGCGACTGTAGGTTCATGGATGCTTCTTGTGTTGTTTGTGAGCGATGAGTTAGGAACAAAAATCACTATGTTGCATGATTTGATGTCGACCATTGTCTTTCTAAACACAACCTTCAAAAGTGCAGAAAACAAAATTGCAAAAAAAAATTAGAGAAAAATCGCAAAGATCTATCTAGAACCGAAATCATAAGAAACAACATACAAACAAAAGGGATTATTATTATTATTATTTTGATGAAATATTCTTATTGGAAATATTGTTTTAGGGCTTGGCCATTCACTAGAAGGGCATTAGTTTCCCCCCTTAGATTCTGCATCCGTTACGTGCCTGCCCCAATCTTTTCAGCCACTTGGAAAGGTCCAAGCCACATATTTTGAAACCTAGAATGATTCCGTTTCGGTTCATTTTATCTGTCCCACTTTAGGACTAGGTCTCCTACTTCAAAKTTATTCTCTTTATCCTTATKCTTATCAAACCATATTTTCACTATTTGTTGGTGAGCTAGGAATTTTGACTTAGCCTTTTCTCTTTCTTCCTCTAGCAYGAGTAGAGTGTTGATTCTTYATTGTATGGCTGATGAAGGCTCCTTGCTGGAATCTTGGGCTAGTTGAATACATGGAAGATAGARCCCATTTGGGAGGATGGMTTCTTKCCTGTAGACCAKAAAATATGGGGAATTTCCTATAGATTCTTTGGGTGTGACTCTATCGGCCCACAAAGCGTTATGGAGTAGATTATGCCAATTCCTTTGGTTATCTGCAACCATATTTTTTAATATCCTCACTAGGTTCCTGGTAGTTGATTCTGCCACATCGTTTCCCAGGGGACAATAATTTTCCAAATACCTAATTATGATTCCTTTGTCCAGAGAAAAATCTGTCAAAAGGGTGGAAGAAAAACAAGCAACATTATCGAAAACTAGGACATAAGGGACACCAAACCTTGTGATCATCTGTTGTTCTATGAACTGGATCACTACTTTTTCATTTACATGAGTCAAAGGGATGGCCTCCACCCATTTTGTGAAATAATCGGTAGTAGTAAGAATGTACTTATGCTATCTTGAAGAGATGGGTGTAATTTGTCCTATGATATCCAACCCCCATAGCTCAAAAGGCCTCGAGACAGTCACAGGTTGGAGTGGGACTGTTGCTATCTTCTCCTTCCCTGTGCTCATTTGACAGGTTTTACAGTTTCTAGCATATGTATGAGAATCTTTAAACAAGGTGGGCCAATAATAGTCAACTCTCAGAATTTTATGAGCGGTGGTGTTTTCTGCGAAATGTCCCCTGGCGGGGCCATCATGGATCTCCTTCAGCAGTTTGTCTGCGTATTCACATTCAAAACATCTTAATAGTACCCCATCATAATTTATCCGGAAGAGTATCGAACTTATAAGGTGATATTGTGCAGATTTTAACCTGAGATTTCTCCTTTCCCTAGGGTTGAGATTTTCCGGACAGGTCCCATGGTGTAGGACATAAGTTAAATCCTTATACCAAGAATTTTGTTCTAGGGATATGTATGATACTTCACCACACCATAGTGCCATTTAATTATCCCATCCATAATCTTCATTTACTTGGTATTGGGCTTCGGCTACAAGCCTACATAACCCTTGTCCTTTTACTAGTTTGGAAGGTTTTATATCTAGATCTAATTCCTGGACTACTACCATCCAGTTCCCTCTTCTTTCCCCCATTTCTTGGTGGGTAAGAAAGAATCAGACTGTAGGGGGAAGCACAATCACTTTAGTCTGGTTCTTGAGCATGTAAGACCTGAAATGTTTTACTGCCTTATATAACGCATAGGCCTGTTTGTCTATAGCATGATAATTGAGCTCAACTCCTTGAATATTAGTACTCATTAATGACACTGGGGCCTCATTGTTGTCAACATCCTTCTGAGTTAAAAATGCGGCTAACGATTGGTCAGAGGCGAAAGTATAGAGGAAGAAGTCTCTATTGAAATTGGGACTTCGCAACACCGGCGAAAGGGGAGTTGAGCTATGGCCTTAATCCTTTCTGGGTCTATGTGAATGCTTGCTTGAGATATAGTGTGACCTAACAACTTACCTTCCTCAACACCGAAGATAGTTTTATTAGGGTTTAAGGATATACCCTATTTCCTACACCTTTAAAAAATACGAGTTAAGTGTTGGATGTGCTCTTCTCTATTCTTTGAATACGCTATTACATCGTCTAGATACAATACTAGACATTTATTGATTAGTCCCTGGAAAGATACATCCATGGCCCTTTGGAAGGTCTCTCCTACGTTAATTAACCCGAAAGAAATTCGTTTATAAGCAAAGGTTCCCCACTTCGTTCGGAAGGTGGTTTTTAAATGGTCTTCCTATGAAACCAGAACTTGGTTGTAGAGAGAAAATATTTGAGCCAAACACGGTCTGTAGGAGTTGTTCCATTGACGAGACTAGGTAATTGTCCTTTTCTGAAGCTCTATTTAGGTTCCTAAAATCTACGCATAGGCAGATCTCTCCTGACTTTTTCCTCACTGGGACAAGATTTGCTACCCATGCGGAATGCCTAACCTAGAAAATGATCTTGGCATCTAAAAGTTTTTTTAATTCTTGATACATGAGAGGTTACATGGATGGGTGATACTTTCAGAGCTTTTGTTGGAAAGGTTTCACTTTGGGTTTTAACAGGATAGTGTGTTGAATGATGTGGGTATCATATGTTTTCAGATCTTGATAGGACCATGCAAATACATCTTGGTATTGTCTGAACAATTTGAGATAAGATTTCCTTTCCTCTTTGGATATAGTCTTGCCGAGATTCACATTCTTTGGTTTTTCTGAGGTTCGGAGATTTATAGTTTCATGCAAGGGACACGAGCTACCAATATTTGTGTTTTTAGGCCCCTTAAATCGCTCTTTTAAATCAAACAAATTTTCTATATTAGCTATACCTTTCAGGATTGTGTGAGAATTTGATTTATCGACAGGTTGTCCCATCCTAGGATTGATATTTGTTGATTGCTCTTGGAACACTTCATCTTCAATAGCTAAATATTTGAAATTGTCTTGGTTAGTCAGGAAGTTTATGATCTGTTCATCTCATTCAAAGAATTTCCAAATAGAAATGTTATTAGGCACTGACGGTTTGTAGAGAAGCTCCACAGTGAAGGAGGAGGCTTCATAATCTTCTAGAGGCAACATCCTAGAAGCAGCTGTGGACAAGGAGTAAACAAGAATATTGTTTTCTCTGGGGATCGCTGTAATATTGAAGGCTTCAACATGTTCTACCAACTTGTGCACCTTCTGTTGATAGTTCTTTAGGTGAGGAGAATTGCAATATATAGTATTTCTTACTTGTCTAATGATGATTTCAGAATCTCTGAAAACCTTCAATTCTTTGACATTCAAGTCTATATCTTTCTTAATCCTTGTACTAGAGATTCATATTCGACAGTGTTGTTTGTATATTCAAATTCTAGCCTACAAGATAGGAAATGACGTTTACCTTTACGATCAATGAGGATGCACCCTTCTCCTAATTCTTCTTGCGATTTAGATCCATCAAAATATAAAGTCCAAATTTTTGAACGACAATCACCCTTTTCCTTTTCCTTGTTAATTTCTTGTTCTCCTATCTTTTGTTCTGTAATCTCTAGTGCAGGGTCTTGAAAAAAAAGGCTGTCTTCTTTCGGTATCAGAAATTTATCTTGAAAAACCATTTCAGATTTTTGAGTGAGGGGAACATTGGACAAGAGAGGAGAAAGTTTCTGAAGTGGGATTCGTAGGAATAATTGTCCAAAACGGGGAAGTTCATGGACGCGGGTTCGTTTGGGGCTTCTAGATTAGTGACCGTGTGTTTCAATCTCTCCCTATCGATTCTGATCATGTTCTTGTATCCCTTTAGTGGTATCCAAAGTTGTGCCCAGTATGTACTGAAATATCCATTTAACTTTTCAGACCAATCTCGACTCAATAATAACCCATAGGCCTCTGGAATATCTACCACAATGATGTCGATCACTTGCACAAACTTGGGGTGTGTAGCTATTCTGATCATTACATATTTGAGTTCTCCCATGACCTAGGTTCTGTCTAGTTGTATGACATGTTTATCACTCTTGAGAGGAACACCATTTAACTTTTTTCAAATAGAAAAAGGCATAACATTGGAAGACGCCCCAGAATCTACC
>JASDQU010187551.1:0-20498 GCA_032191745.1 Picea mariana
ATGCCAATGGATAAAATTGTTTTTTAATTGCAACAATAAAATCATTCCAAGAAATGGTCTTGCCATGTTTGCAACGTCTCTCTTGCCACGTTTGAAACGTCGCAATATAGACGAAAACTAGGTCGTCGGAAAAACGACGTTTGAGGGGGTCTGAGGTTTTTCGGTCTTCCGACAATAGAAAGTGGCAATTGCTTTGAACGCGCCGTCAAAATTTGACCCAAATGCAGTAGTGAGGGAGGAAGAGGTGCCTCTCATCATCAAGGAAGTTTAAGATTAATTTTCCAATAGATTTGATAGTTGATGGACTGAAGGAGTTGTTTGAAAGGGAATTGAATCATTATTTTAATGGGCCAAAACCCCACATCTCCAAATTGGTTACTTGGAGGTTACTACATTAGACAATGGTAATATTCAAAACTCTCCACTACAAAGGGTTTTTACACTAGAAGATTTGAGAATGATGAAGACAAGGTTGTAACCTTGAATTCAAGGCCCTAGTTTTATTTGAATTCATAGTTGGTGTCGAACCCATGGTATGACTCCTTCAAATTGAGCCATGTTTTACAAGATGAAATATACATATGGGTCATTTTTTCATGTCTCTAACTTCATTTCTACATAGAGGGTTCTACAAGCCATCAATGATAAGATGGGTACTTTCCAATACCCAAGTCTAGAAACCCTAGATTGTGAAGATGTGCCTATGTTGTTGGTGAAAATGTCCATTGATGGTGGCATGCTGAAAGAAAACATCATTGAAAAAGTGGGGAGAGAGTTGTAGTTCTCCACTAATGGCAGTGTACCAAAAGAAATCATCCCTGAAAATGGGGGGAAGAGAGAGGGCTCAGATCATTGATTTTGAAAATCTCCCTTTTCATTGTTGTTATTGTCAAACGTGTGATCGTTTACATGAACATTATACACATAAGCCAGATATGTAGTGGAAGTGGAAAAAGGTTAATGATAAATTGGATTTGTTATGCTAACTATAATTTCCCACAACTTTATTAATTAAATAGACTTAATAAAGTTTAATGAGCAATTAAATTGATGGAAATGGAGAATAAACAACAATAAAGAAGACAAATAACAACAATTTATTAATGGGGTTCACCCATTGTGGACTACGTCTCCGGGTTTGCTTCAAGTGAGCAACCAATCCATTAGAATGAAATATAATAAATGAAAATAGCCTTCTTACATAAAAAATGATCTTCAACCTGCAAAAATGTGTCTTCAGAATTCTTCTAGGAAGATAAGAGCACTATTGGAAACTTCCTTTGGCTTCTTCCTATAAATAAAAGGTTATATGGCCTTTATTCCCAAAAAATTGTTGCAAAATTCAGCTTATAAGCAATTATGGGCAATGCATTTCACAAGCGTCTTCCCCCGGTGTAGTGGTAAGGCATACATTTTAAATGGAAAAGGGAGGGGTTCCACCCCTTGAACCTGTGTATCACCTTTTGTTGGGGTATATTACATGATTTTTGTGGATATAATATCCATCATATCAACTTACATTATTTTTGGATCTGATATGTAATATATAACCACTGCCACATCTCCACATGAGTTCGACCCTTTGCAAGGGATATGATATATATGTGACAATACAATATTTACCAACTAATTATGGATTTAATCTGAATTTCAAACTTGACACACACTTCCATGTTGGATTCCACCACTGCCATGCAGAGTTTCCAGAAGGTGCCATGTGGTGGTCATTGGTTGGTCCATGTGGTGCCACATGATAGCGTTACATTTGATCATATGTCAACCTGCATTGGTGCCATGTTTCAACTTGTCATCGAGCCATGTGTCAACATGTCATCATGTCATGTGTTTCCCTATGAATGTTCCATGTGTCAACCTCGATATGCCACATGTCAATCTCTAGGTGTGCCACGTGTCAACCTTTGCCTCATGTTTTGTATTCAACTTCTGAAGGCCATAACTTTTGCATGCAATGTTTGTTTGATCCCATTCAAGTTGCATTGGAAATATATTGGAAAGGTATTCGACATGAAGACATTTTCATCAAATTTTGAGACCATCAATTGGATCATTTGTGTGGATCCACCTAGATCAATCCTCCCCACTAAGAAGCTTTTGGACCACCAAAAATTGGATTTCATTCAGAAAGTAAGTGAGGGTGTAACTCCCTCACTTTTCCAATTTCCATCCATCATGCTTTAATTGGATGCATTCCTCTTATACCCACATGAATATATTCCACATCTCCTCTTCTTGAATCCCTCACCCTCCTAGCAAGAATAACATCGTCTTGCAACTCATCGAGATATTCAGGAGCAAAATCATCAATAGGAGGAAATTGAACATTCTCATCATGATCCATGATCATAGGACACTCATATAGTTTCAAGTTTTCAATATTAACCGCTAAAAACATATGCATATATAGAGGTAAACCTAACTGGAAAACATTGTCACCAATCTTTTCCACAATTGTAAATAGACCATATCTGATTGGCTTGAGATTTTTGCCTTCGCCTTTAAGACATTCTTTGCTAATGTATAACCAAACTTGATCATTGAATTGAAAATTATGATTGACCCGATACTTTTCATGCCTAGCCTTATACTTGGCTTGGCTCTTTTCCAATTGTTCTTGCACAACTTGATGAACCAATTAGATTTTCTGAATTAACTTCATGTCTTTGTTCGCATTGATATGTCCATCCACCATTGAATCTTTTCCAAAATCAAGTCCAAAGGAGACTTAGGAAAATATCCAAAACATGTCTCACAATGGGACCGTTTTGTAGAAGAATGTATGGCATAGTTATAGGAATGTACATAATGCAATTGCTCATCCCAAAGCTTAGGATGCTTGCTACAATATCCCTGATGTAGATGTACCATTGTCATGTTGACCACTTATGTCTGTCCATCGATATGTGGATGAAAATTAGTTCTCTTCTGAAGCTTGGTGTTCGTTAACCCCCACAAAGTTGACCAAAATTCCCCAAGGAAGCAAGATTATCGATAATATACAATGGATGTGGACAAACCAAAATGAACCCAAACATTCTGGAATAACGTATCTGCAGTCTTCTCTCTTGTCACCTTCGTTTTACAAGGCATCAAGATACAAATTTTGTTGAATCTATCCACTACCACATACAAGTAATCATTCCCTTTTTAGACATAGGTAGACCCCCTACACAATAAATAGACACACTTTCTCATGCACAGGAAGGTATAGAAAGTGGCATGTACAAACCAAATTTTTTGTTACTTGGTTTGTTGGTAGCACACATGACACATTCTTTTACATATTTGGACGCAATTTGATACATATGAGGCCAATAAAAATAGAGTTGCAGTTGAGCTATTGTTTTTCCTACACAAAAATGACCTAAAATAATAGAAGTGTGTGCTTCTTTGATTACATGCACTCCTTCATCTCGTGGAATACACAATTTACCAAGATGATATAGCAGTTTTTCATGAACATGATAATCTGATTCTTTTACTTGAGTACCATGGATTAGTGTTTCATATATATCCTTGAAATATTCATCTCTAACATATTGTTCTATATAACTTTCATGAGTTAAAAAACTATGATATAACAAAATGGATGCAATAACAGAAGGTCTTGATAACATATCAACAAATTTGTTTTATATATATTTTTTATAATTGATGACCAAATGGAATTGTTGCAAGAATCCCAATTACTGGAAATGTTGTGACTGTTGTATCTTGGAGTGTGATTGATGATACTACAAAGGTTGATGATCCATATGGATTATTTTCTCGTTTCCCAACAAATAGTGTTTCCACTTCACACTTTGAACCAAATCATATAATTATTTGTCATAGGTAGGATGGTTTCTTACTACACTAGTGAAGGAATCAGAATGGTAACAAATTGGTTTCCTTCATTGTATTAACACTGCTCCCATGGTGTAATCACTTGCATCAACTTCAATCTCGAACGGTTGTTGTAAATATGACAATGCCAGAATTGGGGTTGTACTAATCTTGTCTTTCAAAGTTTCGAACACTTTTTGTTGTTTTCCTCCCCATTGAAAGACCTACTTAGTACTTGTCAAAGCATGTAAAGGAGATGAAATAAATGAAAATTTAGCAATGAACTTCCTCCAATATTGAACTACCCTCAGGAAGCTTCTAACTTATGTTACATTATTAGGCTTAGGCCATTTCATGATGACATAAAATTTAGAGGGATCAATTTTCAATTCACAACCCCCTATAATATAACTCAAATAAACTAAAGATGTTTTCCCAAACTCACATTTTGACATCTTTAGGTACAATTTCTCCTTTTTCAAAACATCTATGACTTTCCTAACATGCATTACATGGTCTTCCCAGTTTTCACTGAAAATCGATATATCATCTAAGTAGACTATTAAAAAATCATCTATGAATGGCCTAAATAGATCATTTATAACCTGCATGAAAGTAGCAGGAGCATTACAAATACTGAAGGGCATGAGTAGTCATTCAAACAGACCATCTTTTGTTTTAAAAGCAGTTTTCCAAATATCACCTTTAAAATTTGTATTTGATGATAACTACTTCTTAAGTCTAACTTAGTGAAATAGATTGCATTCTTCAATTGATCTAACAAATCATCAATACGAGGAAGATGATAATGATTCTTCATTGTGATATTGTTCAATGCCCAAAAATGCACACACATTCTCCATGTACCATCTTTCTTTGGCACCAACACAATGGGTGATCTGCATGGAGAAGTACTTGGTCAGTTGACTCCTTTCTCAATAAATTATTGCATTGTCTTCTTCATTTCTTCATTATCAATTATTGATAACCTATACATGCCAATGTTAGGAAGAGGGGAATCTTGTTGCAACTGAATCTCATGTTGTATTTCTCTTTTGGGAGGTAATCCTTTGGGTCCTGAAACACTTCATCATAGTTAGAAACAATCTTAACTAATTCATATTTGTGTTTAGGATCACATCCTTTGAAAGCATTGGATTTATCAACATCCTTAGCTTTTACAATAATGAGAACAATTTTTTTTTCTTGCATTTACAAGCCTTTTCATCTGTCCTGTGGAAACAAGAGACAAATTGGTATTCATTCAATAGCCTCTCATGATATAATCAATCCCATATTTTATAAGATGATACTTGTTCTCCTCTATGTAGAAGATAGTTTTCCTATCATACAAATAAGGACTTCCCAAAACAATCCCACAAATATCAAGTGGCACAATATCTAAATCTACCTCATCTATGAAATTAGAGTTTATTCAAAATAGGAGCTTACATTGTTTAGACAACTGTAATTTAACATTTTCACATACCCATCCTAAAGGATATGGTTTTCGATGACGCTTAGTTTCAAGTCCCAATGTCTTAACAATTTCTTCAGAAATAAGATTATCTTGCAAACCACTATCAAAGAATGTATCAATATTTGTATGTTTTGATATGACTCTAATATGAAATACCTCACTTCATTTCCTTTCATCATGCATAGTTTCAAATTTTGAAGAATGAGTACTAGAAATAGAACTAGCAACAAAAGACATATCTTGTATGCCCATGGTTGTGACCTTGGTTTCATCACCTGAATCCAATCCAAGATCATGTTGGACTATAGCAGTGGTCTTCTTACTACCCTTCGTATTCCAATACTTATTTGGTCTCAATTATGGATTAAGTTTCCAACACTTGGAATCATCATGTCCTTCCTTTTTGCAATGTGAACATGTAGGTTTCTCATCTTCTTTCTTCACTGTAGTTGTTCTTTTTTATTTTCCATTTTCTTTGTTCTTGTATCCAAATGATTGAATTTATTTTTTGGGAAGGTTCATTTTTTCCCTTTGACTCAATGTGAGTAGCTTGGACACAAACTTCATCAATATTAGTTGGGTTAAACATAAGAATAATATGTCTCAAATAATAGCTTTAAGTCTAACAATCTCATTTTTTTTTATCTTATCCCTTGTTTCATTTGTTAACAAAGTACATTATAATTAGCATGTATGTGTGTGTGTGTGTAATATCCCCTTCTCAGTGACACAAGGGCTCTAGGAAGTAGTAGTCTAGCTACCCCTTTAGACTATAGTTCAAGAGAAATAAGGGGAAGGGAAGAATGGTTTTGTCACTAAGAGGATTAAAGTTATATTATTAAAGTGACATTGGTAAAAGGCTAAGGAATAATTAAGTGACTAAAAGGAAAATTAAATTAAAAACCTTAGAAAGTGGGAAAAAGAAACTCAATGACAAATTAGAAAAAGGAGGTATAAAATAAAGAGAAGGGTGCACCTCTCATCATCCAATTATGATTATTCACTTGCATTTTGCACTCTTGAGCTAAACAACTTATGTTTTGAGGGTTTTGAGTGAACAAACCCTAGAAACCAACAAGGAGGTGAAAGATTCCTATGTTCCTGGTTCAATCTTGGCCAAGGAGGTGAAAGATCCCTCCCTCACCATTATAATCCAGTCACATGTATTCAACATAAAATATTTGGAGTTTGATGTACAGATCTGAAGGTTTTCCAGCAGTAGGGTGCACCATTGGAAGAGAACAAGATTGATTTGCTTGGAGGAGGCTTGATCTGCATTTTTTCACTTTTGGAAGTCCATTGATAGAGTCATAGCACCCTTTTGAAGATTTTACACCAAGGGTTTTCCTCTTAGATGATTTTATTTTTCTTGGGACAAATTTATGAAGGAGGGTGCAACTCACATTGAGGATACTCATATATTTGAAGGAAACCTTGGGGGTTTTCAATTAAAATTGTATCCTCCCTTCTATATATCCCCCGATCTACAACTTGAGGGTATTTTGGTAGCATTTAGAGGCCATTTATTTGAAGGTCGAAATATTGAGCATTTCCAGCCAGCCAGGGCTGTACTAGTTCCATATCCAACCATTCAGGGTCGTACTAGCAGAGATATGAAGGAATCCATTCAGGAAGGGAAGTAAAGTAATCTTGTAATCAACTATATTCAGGGGGTGAAGACCTAGGGTCTCTATATCTTCTATATTGTACTAGATCTACAGATCCATGTATGAAGATCGCTTATTCTATTTAAATAAAGCTCAGATATGAAGCTTACTATATTTTTATATGTGTTTTATTCATTATCGTGTGTTGTGATGTCATCTATGAAATAAAACTCAACAAAACACTTCAACAATTTTTTCTGTACTAGAAACCTGCGAAACAAAACACTAAACAACAAACAAAAACCCTATTTCCTGGCCAAAATTTGGTTGGGGATATTATAGTGGTATTAGAGTGAATTTCCTTCGTCGGCCTTTGCAAAGTAACAAGATGACTAAAAGAAGAGGCTGAGGGGGTCAACCAGTAATAGGTAATCCAGAAGAGGAAGAACATGAAGGCAGTATGGGAGAGACACATGAGACAGTAAATGCTACCTATGAAGAGACTGAACTTTTGGAAGTTAATTATCCCAAACAATGAAAGAGGTACTTCAAGGAAACCAAGAAAGCATGCAACATACTCTGGAAGAAATGAAGAACCACTTATCATCGGGACAGTCTAAGCTCCAATTATCTCTTACTAATTTTCAAAGGGGACAAGATAGAACGATAATGGTGTTGGAGGAACTCAGTAAACATCAGGGAATCCTTTATCAGTTTTTGATGGAGCAGAGGCATGGAAAAGATCCACCCCTATATGGTGGAAATCATGAATCTAGTGGATCTCGTGCAGGCAATGGGAATCATGAAGAATACATACACAAAGTTCTGATGGAGAAGCATCACTCCAATGATGGAGGATCGATTCCTTCTCATACACTCAGCAGAACCACCCCTAGGCCATACATGCCTGCCTTCCTTAACACACAAACAATGGAAGCTAATGCCTTGGATTCAGAAAGTATGGGGGAAGAATGGGAAACGACAGAGAGGGAATACAATACCATGAGCACATGATTTAGGAGACATGTCTCTATGGGAGAGTACTTCCACTTGAAGATGAAAAGAAGATCTAAGGAGCGTTACAAAGGTGTTAGTGAACTTGGACGAAAAGCTGGGAAAATGGAGCCACCCACTTTTGGTGGATCAGATCACCTTTCGGTTATGACATGGGTACAAAATATGGATGCGTACCTCAAATTGAACCCTATGGAGGAAAGGGAAGCTATCAAATATGTAACTATGTATCTGATGGGGAAGGCACATGAATGGTGGTTTCATGGAATAACCACCTTGGGTCATGGATGCATCACCATTCACTCAAATGCTCATTGACAAATTTGACAAGGGAGACCCATATCGACATTTTAGGAAGCTTACATAGATTAAACAGACAAGTTCAGACGAGGCCTTTATTGAAGAGTTTTAAAGAGTATGAGTTATGGTTCTGGATGTGGCAGAATCAAGGTTACTTATGTTGTTCATAGATGGATTGACAGAACAGGTGAGAGGGTGGGTTAAGGACTTCAAGCCTATAACTTTACAAGATGCCATTGAACACACCATGGATTTAGTTGGGGAAGCTAATAAAAACAAGTTCACACCTAAGCCACCCATTTCTCAAAGAGGTTGGGACTCTAGACCAGTGGACAGAGGGAAAGGGAAATTAGATGAAGCTATAAGAGGAGATCTAAGGAGTAAGCAGATGTTTAGGAAAAGGAAAAATACATTACATTGAGGTAGTGTATGACAGTGAGGAGGAGGAAGATGATTAAGATGATGGATCTATCCATACCATGCAAGAAAACCTCAAAGAGGAGGAGGAAGCACTAATGGGTCATGAAACACCAATACCCCCAGAGATAGGCCATAAAAAGGTCACCGTTGATTCTATGAGTGGAGTACCAAAATTCAGTACCTTCAAAATAAAAGGAGTGGTTCAGGGGAAAAGGGAAACAATGTTGATCAATGGAGGAGTCTACCACAACTTCATTGATATATCCATGGTGGAGAGGAGACATCTACCCATAGTGGAATTTGAAGGATTCTTGGTTGAGGTAGCAGGGGCGCGTACCATATCTTCTGACAGGTACATCCCACAAATGAACTTGACTCTAGGAAGATACACCTTAACACATTATTTTTATGTGGTAAAAATTCCTGACACTAATATCATCCTCGATGTGCAATGGATTAGCACTTTGGGGCCTATCACAACCAACTATAAAACAATGGAGATGTCCTTCAACATAGAGGAAGGGAAGATATTTACACTTAATGGAATGACAGGGGATTCACCTAGAATAGTGGAAACAAAAAAGATGCATGCCATATTCAGGTGAGAGGAGATAGCCTATGCAATAGAATGCTTTATTATGGATACCAAGGGCGAGACCAACAAACCGTACCCTCCAGATATACAAAAAATCCTTCACAAGCACAAAATAGTCTTTGAGTCTATTCCTCTGGGAAAACTACCAGATAGAGGGTTTGAGAATATTATAGAATTGGAAGAAGGGGCCAAACTAGTCATTACTACACCTTACAGGCACCCAAAGAAGCATAAATACAAGATAGAGAGTGCTATCAAGGAATTGTTGGCTATGGGACATATCAGGCCGAGTTCCAGTCCATTCACAACATCAGTTTTGTTGGTTAATAAGGATGGAACAATGTGCATGTGCATTGACTATAGAGAATTGAACAAAAAGAATATCAAAATTAGGTACCCTATTCCCCAGATTGATGAATTGTTGGATAAACTTCATGGTGTAGTCTAATTTACTAAGATATATCTACGATTGGGTTATCATCATATCAAAATGAGAGAACATGATGTACATAAAACTGCATTCTGATGTCACTTCGACCACTATGAGTTTCTTTTGATGCCTATCGGCCTCACTAATGCCCCTACCACTTTTTAGTCACGTATGAACCATGTGTTCAACAAACAACTAAGAAAATATTTTCTTGTCTTCTTTGATGACTTATTGATCTACAACAAGACATGGGAGGATCACTTAAGGCATGTAGATGAAATTATGGGTATCATGGAGGAGCAATCTTTATATGATAAAGAGTCTAAGTGTGATATTGGCATGATCGAGGTTCTGTACTTAGGACATATTATTGGGGAAAAGGGAGTATAGGTTCATCAAGAAAAAATACAAGATATCATCAATTGACCTACCCCAAGGACACTCACAGAACTCAAAGGGTTCCTTGGAATTTGCAGTTACTACATAAAGTTTGTCAAGGGCTTCTCCCAGATTTGCGCTCCTAAGACAGACTTAACCAAGAAAGGGGCTTTCACTTGGAGCGATGAAGCACATGTCACGTTTGAGAAAATGAAGAAGGTTATGAGTACTTTCCCAATACTTTCCCTACCTGAGTTTTCTCAACCCTTCGTATTAGAATGTGATGCATCAGGTGCAGGAATAGGGGATATCCTTATGAAAAATAGGTATCTTATTGCTTATGAGAGTCATAAGTTGAGAGGCCTTGAGTTTCTCTACACAATATATGACAAAGATGTTGGCCATAATGCATGCTTTGTCCAAATTTAGACAGTACTTAGCTGGACTGAAATTTGTAGTAAGAACTTACCACAATAGCCTCAAGTATTTTTTATCTTAGAAGGAATTGAATGAGAGACAACAAAAGTGGATAAGCAAGATTCAAGCTTACAATTTTGATATTGAATATTTCAAAGGAAATAATAATGTAGTTGTGGATGCCCTATCAAGAAGACCTTCAACATATTCTATGACGAAAATATCAGTATATTGGAAACCACAATTGTTGGTGAAATACTCAAAGAATAGGTTTGCATGTGAATTAATGGATGGGAAATGATAGGATGACAGGTACATGATCATAAATGACATCATTTATTACAAAGGAAGGATTTATTTGGTACCTGGATCTACATTCAAAAGTAAGGTGCTCCAAGCCTTCCATGATGCGCCAATAGCAGGTCATCAAGGGTTCCTTAAGACATACAAACAGATAAGAGAAAGGTTCTCTTAGAAAGGACTCAAAGGAGACATTATATGCTACATCAAAGAATGTACTACTTGCCAACAAAATAAATATGGGCACTCTCATCCAGCATGACTCTTACAACCCCTTCTAATACCAGAGAAAAAATGGGAGGGTATCTCAATGAATTTCATCACTGGTCTTCCTAGAGCACAAGGTAAGGAATGCATATTCATAGTTGTGGATCGACTGACCAATTTCAGTTGTTTCTTTGCCATCTCCGTGGACTACAATGCATCATATGTAGTCGATTTATTCTTCAGAGAAGTTCTTAGGATGCATGGCTTACCTAAGAACATTGTTAGTGACAGGGATAACAAATTCATGAGTATCTTCTGGCAAAAACTGTTTATATTGGTGGGCATTGAATTGACTCCTAGCACCAGCTACCATCCCCAAACCGATGGGCAAACTGAAATTGTCAAAAATGGATAGAGGGTTACCTAAGAAATTATGTAGTAGGACAACAAAAATCTTGGGTCAAATGGCTTTACTTGGGAGAGTATTGTTACAATACCACCTACCACATGTCAATTGACATGTCCCCCTTTAAAGATTTATACAGTTATGAACCTCTTATTTTTTAGGAGATTGTATTTGGGCAAAGAAAGGATCCTATGGAAAAGGAATGGATCCAGGTTAATCAGTACATCATCAAAGAACTCAAGTACAATCTCTATAGAGCACAAAACCAACAGAATCTATATGTAGATAGGAAAAGGGTGGAGCGCACTTTTGAAGTTGGTGACCTGGTGTACTTGAGATTGCAGTCGTACAAGAAAGCATCTATCAATAAGAGTGGTGTTGAGAAATTACAACCACGCTTCTATGGTCCATATGAAGTGCAAAGAAGAATTGGAGAAGTGGCATATGAATTGAAATTGCCCCCAGGGTGTAAAATCCACAA
Organism: Picea mariana; assembly: GCA_032191745.1. NCBI lineage: Eukaryota > Viridiplantae > Streptophyta > Pinopsida > Pinales > Pinaceae > Picea > Picea mariana. The sequence goes on from JASDQU010187551.1 coordinate 11,879, forward strand.
TGTTTTCCATGTGTCGTGTTTGAAAAGAGCATTGGGTCAACATGTCCTAGTTAATGACATATTACCACCAGTTGATGAAGAAGGGCATCTACACTTAATACCTGAGGAGATCTTAGAAACCAGGGTGAAACAACTAAGGAGCAGAACAATTAAAGAATATTTGGTTAAATGTAAATATTTTCCCATAGAAGATGCTACTTGGGAAAGTGAATGAATGTTGCAAGAAACTAGTTTTGGATTGCTTGAGGACAAGCAATTTTTAGTAGGGGAGAATGTAATATCCCCTTCTTAGTGACACAAGGGATCTAGGACGTAGTAGTCTAGCTACCCCTTTAGACTATAGTCCAAGACAAATAAGGGGAAGGGAAGTATGGTTTTTTCACTAAGAGGATTAAAGTTATATTATTAAAGTGACATTGGTAAAAGGCTAAGGAAGAATTAAGTGACTAGAAGGAAAAGTAGATTAAAAACCTTAGCAAGTGGGGAAAAGCAACTTAATGAAAAATTAGAAAAAGGAGGTATAAAAGAAAGAGAAGGGCACACCTCTCATCATTCAATTATCATTATTCACTTGCACTTTGAACTCTTGAGCTAAACAACTTACGTTTTGAGGGTTTTGAGTGAATAAACCCTAGAAACCAACAAGGAGGTGAAATATTCATTTGATCCTAGTTCAAGCTTGGCCAAGGAGGTGAAAGATCCATCCCTCACCATTATAATCCATTCACAAGTATTCAACATGCAATATTTGGAGTTTGATGTACATATCTAAGGGTTTTCCAGCAGTAGGGCACACCATTGGAAGAGAAGAAGATCAATTTGCTTGGAGGAGGCTTGATCTACATTTTTCCACTATTGGAAGTCCATTGATAAGGTCATAGCGCCCTTTTGCAGCTTTTACACCAAGGGTTTTCCTCTTAGATGATTTTATTTGGCTTGGGACAAATTTATGAAGGAGGGCGCAACTCCCATTGAGGATACTCATAGATCTGAAGGAAACCTTGGGAGTTTCACTTAAACTTGTATCCTCCCTACTCTATAGTCCATGATCTACAGCTTGGGGGTATTTTGGTAGCATTTGGAGACCATTTAATTGGAGGTCGAAATATCGAGCATTTCCAGCCAGTCGGGGTCGTACCAGTTCCAAATCTAGCCATCTAGGGTCGTACCAGTAGAGATATGAAGGAATCCATTCAGGAAGGGAAAGAAATTAATCTTGTAATCAACTATATTCAATGGTTGAAGACCTAGGGTCTCTATATCTTCTATATTGTACCAGATCTGCAGATCCATGTATGAAGATCACTTATTCTATTTAAATAAAGGTAAGATATGAAGCTTGTTATCTTTTTTTATGTTTTTTCTTCATTATCGTGTGTTTCATACTTTTTGTGATGTCATCTATGCAATAAAACTCAACAAAACACTTTAGCACATCTTTTTGTACTAGAAACCTGCAAAACAAAACACCAAACACCAAACAGAAACCCTAGTTCCTAGCCAAAATTTGGTTGGGGACATTACAATATAAAACATAATTATATTCATTTTCACTAATATTAGTAATATATTTGATATAATTATCTTTTGGTGTTAGTTTGAGTGGGTTTTATTCCATCCAATAGTGTAAAACTATTTCAAAATTGTCCTCTAGAATAAGGTCTATTTGAATAATAAGTTATCATTAATATATATATATAACCTGAATGTAGTGGTGCAAAACTATTTCAAGATTGTTTGTATGGAATGTGAAATTTTTAAGTTGTAATCTTTTCTCGTTCATAATATGCTATCACAATTTTATCTCATCTATATTTCTCAAACTTTAACCAAAATACTATGGAGTACTTGAGTTTAGGTTACATATATTCCCCTCCTTCCTATATGTAGTGGTGCAAAACTATTTCAAGATTGTTTGTATGGAATGTGAAAAATTTTAATTGTAATCTTTTCTCGTTCATAATATGCTATCACAATTTTATCTCATCTATATTTCTCAAATTTTAACCAAAATACTATGGAGTACTTGAGTTTAGGTTACATATATTCCCCTCCTTCCTAGAGTTTTCAGTGTCTACCTAACTTAGTATATAGGTGAAATTGGACCCAAATTATAGATATTATATATAAAATATATATACTCAAATAAAGACAATAATTTTATATAGTTAGTTTTGTCATATTGGAAGTTATTTTCATATTTATTTGTTTTTTTTAATAAAATTTTTATGTTTATGTATCCTTCCTCTACATTTGGTGTATTTAGTGTTTCTTTAGTTATTTTGGAAAAACTAATAGATATTTATTTGTTATTAAAAAAGAGTACATTATATTTACTAGGCCATAAATTCTTATGTATACAAAACCAAATTTAGTAAAATGTAATTTTTAAGAATCACAAAGTCTTCAAAATTAAAAACTTTAATAAATTTGATGAAAAGTTTTAATTACTTTTTTGAAAAATAACAATAAAACTTCATCAAAATTCAAAACTTTGATCAATTTAAAATAAGTTTTGATAGTTAAAGTAAGCAAAATTTAAAATTCAAATCTAATTTTAAAGAAAATCAATAATATTAAGTAACCATAAAAATTTTCATACCAAATTATATATATATATATATATATATAAAAGAATGTTAATAAAAATTATTAATAAAAAGAAGTTGGAATATTACAAATATTTTATTAATCTTACTATTGTCATAAAAAACTATTTTTAGGATATTATATGAACTTAAAAAACAAAATAAACATGGCTAAGATTGGGATCATTGACCCTTATGATCTCCATAGTGAAATTGGTTGTTGGAGCAACTCAAAAACACTTTAGGGTACAAAGGAGGTTGAGGATGACTACTACTTTAATTTTACTACATCTTTAATAATATAAAAAAGAATTTTTCATTATTTGATTATTCTCCATGAGGACCTTGATACTTTAATTTTACTATGTTCAAAACAATATTTAGTTCGATGTTCATATTTAATTATTCAATGGTTTTGATACTTTCATTTTACTATGGGAAAATATAGAAATAAAAATATGAATAATACAACATTAGTGGGCCTAATACTTAAGAACATATGTTTCCTCCTAAGAGATCACAAGTTCTAAGATGGTATAATCCTCTATAACAAAAACTTAAAATTGAAAACAAAGTAATAAAAATCTCAAAAACAAAAGATAAACATGTTACTATAAAAAAATTATTTGAAAATCCTTCCTACCCTAATAAAGTTGCAAGTTTCAAAATTAAGAATTAACTTTAAGATACACAATCAACTTAAGAACTAACTCTTAAGTATATAGTCAAAATGACAAATATACCCTTATGAAAAATACAATGTAAGCATCATTGTCATATCTTTAAAACCATCTTTCAAAGCTTGTTTAACTCCAAACTTTGATACTCCATTTGAATAAATCTACATAAAACAAATTTTAAAATAATTTTATAACATACAATAATAACATTATTATAGTAAAATATTATTTATTTATAATAGTATGAGCATTTCAACAATCCAATTTAAGTTGAAAAAATTAATTTGATATATAAATAATATAAATTTGGTCATTCACAATAAACCTTTTAAAACTTTTTCTATTATAAAATAGGCATTATAATATGCAAATTAAAATCATAGAATAAACCATTTAAAAAAGTCAAGATGAAGCATTTATTTATGATTTCAACTAATTTCAAGTATGTATTACACTTCGATGCTTTCCCTTACTTTGTTGTATGTATTACACTTAGATGCTTTCCCTTACTTTGTTGTGTAAAAATGCTACTCATATGAATAGAACTAAATTGAAAACACATAAAACGAAATAACAAAGAAATTTACAAAGTTAAATGAATAAAAATAAAATGAACATTGAAAACACATAAAATGAAATAACAAAGAAATTTATAAAGTATTTAATACGACCGAGCAAGAATATATGTTTATTGATAGAACGTGAAAGAACACTATATACAATTATGATACCAAAGTTTTTATGTTGAAAATGAAAAATTCTGATTTTTTTTTTAAGTTTTTATATTCATAGTGAAAACAAGAACAGTGCGTAAATACTTTACTTTTTTTAATTTAAATTTATAATCACCTTTTTCGATTTAAATCTATAATTTTTTAAAAAATTAAAAGAAAACATATATTCTTAATCATTTAACTCATTCAAACAATACAAAATAAAATAAATTAAAACATAATAGAATTTTAATAAATTTTACACCTTATAAATTTTGATTTCGATGATATCTCTCCCTAGTTAATAAATTCAATTTAAAATAAACTTTCACCCATATATGAAAAAATATCCTTTACTTTTTATATCAACTCATTTACATAACCTATTTTGGCTAACTCATATGCATCATAAGGCAGCCACTCATCTTACTTGTTCTTTGGAGGTGAAAAATATACACTCATCCGAATGCCTTGCAGGTCCGCTGAGCCGAAGCCCAAACGATTATTCTGTCTGTCATACAATAAATAGAAATTGTTCTGCTGAAAGTTTCCGAAAACCACAGCAGGTCCAACGGGTACACTACCAGCGTTCTTTATTGCCAAGCAGATTGTATCAGGAATGGCTGCAAGGAAATTATCACTGTTGACCGCAGTGAAACTATTCTCATCGGGCAGTATCATGTCTGAGCCACCCTTGAAATGGAGTACAAACCGAGGCAACTGAATATTCATAACGTTCACAACAGAGACAATGTGATATAATTCGTAAAGATCCGAATGAACTCTTCTGTATCCAATCTGAGAAGCAAACTCACTTAAAATCTGCTTATAGATTGCTTCGGGAAAGAAGGTGTAAGAAGTGCCCGAATCCATTATGGTTCCGCCATTGCCTTTGCTGTCAAATGTCAGTAAATTGGAGGGCAGCGTCAAGCGTTTTCCACCAATCCTCACCCCTTCAAGACCAATGTAATAGTATTCGTTGTATGGGCGAAAAGAAGGTGCCTCGGCCCTTTAAATCCTCCAACTTTGAGAGCCCCGCAGACGCCAATCCCGACTTCCAGCTCTTACAATTTGACGTAGAAATCATTTCATTTGCCGTGGCGAGTGCTACAGTGCGCCACGTGGTGAGAATCGATGGCTGGATCGGAGTGCTAGGAGTGCGCCACGTGGCGATCATCCGGGTGTTTAATTGGAGGGCTGGGATTGGTCCACGTGGTGAGATCGAGGGTTGGATCGGAGGGCTGGGAGTGCGCCATGTGGCGAGAATCCGTCGGTTGGATCGGAGGGCTGGGAGTGCACCACGTGGCGAGAACCTGTTGGCTGGATCGGAAGGCTAGAGTGCACCACGTGGCGAGAATCCGTTGGCTGGATCGGAGAGTTGGGACTGCGCCACGTGGTGAGAATCTGTCGACCGGATCGGAGAGTTGGGAGTGCGCCACGTGGCGCGAATCTGTCGGCAGGATCGGATGGCTAGAAGTGCACCACGTGGCGAGAATCTATTGGTGGCATCGGAGGGTTGGGATTGTGCCACGTGGAGAAAATCTGTCAGCCTGATAAGAGGGTTGGAAGTGCGCCACGTGACGAAAATCTGTCGGCTGGATCGGAGCGCTGGGAGTGCGCCACGTGGCGAGAATCTGTTGGCTAGATCGAAGGGCTAGGAGTACACCACGTGGCCAGAATCTTTCGGCCAGATCAAAGGGCTGAGAATGCGACATGTGCCGAGAATCCGTCGGCCTGATCGGAGGGCTGAGAATTCGACATGTGGCAAGAATCCGTCGGCCAAATTGGAGGGCTGAGAATTCGAAACGTGGCAAGAATCCGTCGACTGAATCGAAGGGCTGAGAATGCGACACGTGCCGAGAACCGTCGGCCGGATTGGAGGGCTGAGAATGCAACACGTGGCGAGATTCCGAAAGCTAAATCGAAGGGTTGAGAATGCGCCACGTGGCGAGAATCCGTTGGCCGGTTCGGAGGGCAGCCCAGCCGTACGACGAAAATGGTACGGAATTTACACTTCTAGTTCCACGTGGCATAGATCTGACCGCTGTTGTGGCACGGATCCTACGGCATATTAAGAGGCTCTGGCACAGATCTCTTGGCGCGAATCTGACGGGTTTAGCTCAAGACTATGTACAACTGAAGATTTGGGTTTAGCTGAAGATCTCGTGGCGCGTATCCGACCGTGGAAAACGGGATCAACTCTGATATATTACAGGGTAAAAATGCACATAATATCCGCTAGGGAGAATGCCGCTGCAACGCTCTTCAGCCTTTCCTCTGTTGATGAATATAAGAAATTAATTGGAGAGAGAGGCCAGAAGTGGTTCCAGCGTTGATAAATCTTCTTCGGTACAGAACTGTCAGAGGCAAAAGGGATGCATCTCCTGCCATTGGTTTACTTTTCTTCTTTCCTCCAATTTTTGTGGACACTTTCTGATTTTTCTGAGAGAAGCACCTGGACATTTATCTTAATCGACTAAACTGTAAAATAAGTCTTCCTCTATTTTTTTCCTTTACTTTCTCATAAAGTAAGTATTGACAGTGTAAAATGAGTCTCCGTGTATTTTTTCATTACCTTGTCATGAAATTTAAGTATTGATTGTCGCTTGTTTTACAGCTGTGGACTTCGTGGGGCATTTAAAAATATTTTCTCAAAGCTCTCTATGGCGTCATATAAGATTCTTAAGTAGACGGAGGAGGGAAATAATTTTCCAATGTATAAAAATTAATTAAATCAATTGCTCAATTTTCAAATGAATTGAATTCAATCTCAAAAGATTTCTGAATTTGATGAGGATGAAGAATAGAAAATGACGGGGTAATCATTCATACGTCATAGTTTAAACGTTATATGAAAATGTTTGATTTTCTTAATACAAATATTTAATCGAGAATATTGTGAGGACTGACCGCATTTTTACCATGAGAGTGAATGAATGATTTAAGGTAGGGTTTTTATTTCTTAAAAATAATTTTAGGATTTATATCCATAATTACATTTTATGGAAGTATGTAAAAATATATGAAGTTCTTCTTTGTGACTAGTCAAAAGGAAAGGATGAAAAAAATATATTTAATTTGGTGCTTTATAATATCACCCACATTCATTATTTATTCATGAATTTTTGATGTTTTTTTATATGATTGTTATTTAATTATGTTTTTTCATTATCATATTTTTATACTTTAAAAGAGTGTAAATCTAGTGTATTATCATGATTTTCATCATCCAAAAGAGGGGACTTATATGGCTACCGACATTTAGATTTAAAAGATTTCTCCTTATTCCTCTTAGAATGACTTCTTGCATGAGGATATGCACGAGGATTGACTCTTATAGATGACTTATTTGATGACAAAACTAATACTTAGAAGTTGTATTTTCATAATCTAAGCTTTCAATCCATTTAAATTTACCATGTTTTAGAAAATTATGTTTACAATGCTTTTACTAAGATCAAACTGCACACATATTCAATCATATGAAAAGACCCTGCTAAGTCTATTCAATATCATATTTTAAAAAGCTATTCAAATTATTTCCAATATTTTTAAAATCTAAAGAATGCAAAAAAGGAAGAGGCATATCCAAGAGCTAGACACAAACCAACATTTTGGATACAACCATAGTGAAGGGATCAAAATCCAAAAACCATGGAATAATAAAAATCCTTTCTCTACCCCAAAACCAAAATAAAAAACCAAATATTTGTGTATTATGCCATAAAAACTCAACCAAGTCTTACCTAAGAAGGCTCCCTAAGACTTTGAAATATATGATGTCAAGGGCCTTTAGAAGGTTATTAGACTCCATGGGCTTGTATGGCCTCTTATGAATGTTGGTTTTTCTAAGCATCAATGGATCTCCAATAGCTTAAACTTCTCCTTGTTGCAAAGAGTGATTTGAATGATATAATCAACATCATTATCTAGTTGGTAGGCTCTGGGTGTTGTGGAGGTCATGATGTTTACCATTGTAATCAATAAAATATAATAGGTGTAAATGGGTGGTGCAAGTTTGACATTGTGGATCGTGAATTTTGTTATGTCATAAGGACTTTGGTGATATTCATTTTTCACTAATATAAATATTATATTTGATATGGTTAATTTTTGGTGTTGTTTTGAGTGGGCATTGTTTCATCAATAATGTAAAACTATTTCAAAATTGTCCCATAGGTGTAAAGAAATTTAAAAAAAAAAACCGCCAAGACTATTATTAACAAAAGTAATGATTTTGTTGTAACTTTTTCTCATTCACAATATGCTATCCCAATTTCACCTCATCTATATTTCTCAAACCTTAACCAAAATACTATAGACTACTTAAGTCTACTTTACATAGGATTTTAGTTTTCATTATCTACCTAACTTAATATATAGCTGAAATTGACCCCATAATTATATTAACTTATAGCTAGTACATATAAAACATAATCACAGTCATTTATGTTTTAATAAAGACAATAATTTTATATAGTTATATTGTCTGTGTATGAAGTTATTTTCTAATTTATTTGTTTTTAGCTTCTCATCATGTGTCATTCATCTAGTTTTGTTTTGGTGTATTTACATTTTTCTTTAGTCATTTTAGGTAAATTTGTACATATTTGAGTGTTACAAAAAAAAACCAACATAC
>JASDQU010187552.1:0-20615 GCA_032191745.1 Picea mariana
GTTCTTCTAGTTGAATTGCTGCAGTCGCAACAATAGCAGTGGGGTCTGCGTCAATGATCTGTCTTTTACTAGTATTTTCAAAATTAGATTCTGAATCAGGGTTTGGCTCCTTGTCTTTGATATCGTCCATCAATGACTGTTTTGAGCGACATTCATCGGTGTTGTGCTAGGGTATTTTGTGGAAATCGCACCATTTTTCGGTTTCCTTCTTTGTCTTCCCGTGACCCTTCTTTTCCTGTGTCTTGGACTGGTTTTCGGGAGACTGTTTGTTAGGGCTGTCTTTGTCATACTTTGGTTGTTGTGGATTTGCAGACCCGAACTCCCGTTTGTTCTGGTGCTTAAATTTCTGCTCGATTTTAACAGCATATTGATAGGCAGCACCGAGTGATGAGATGTCCAAAAAATCCATTTCAGTTTGGATGTATCTATGTAGAGTCCCACGGTATTCCAGAACCAAATGTCGCTCAGAGTCTTTGATACCCATCTTGGTGCGCAAGGTATGGAAGGTATTGGTGAACTCCGGAACTGCTTGGCTCCTCTCTTGCCACAGTGTGGTCCATCTCATGTACTGGTCCTCATAGTTGCCAACAGAGTAATACTGTTCTTTTACCGCATCTACAAAAAAATCCGAAGTGGGATCAACCCCATATATTCCAGACTCCTCTGTGGAACTTTGCTCCCAGTAAGTTTCCCACCAATGTTTGACATGAGGGAGATCTTTAAGTAGTGAAAAGGTGATCTTTTCTTTGTCAAAAAACTTGTGAACAGAGAAATAACCTTCCAGCAGAGTTAACCATTTTTCTAGGGCATCTGCATCTATTTGACCTTTAAATACGGGAATATCAAAATTAACTTGTACCTTGAAAGGCGAGGTGCCTCCAAAGTGGTTTCTTGATGAAGATGCGCCTGCTGCTATCGGTAGGTGTTGAAGGATGTGGGAAAAATTCTCCATCATTTCGTCCCTCTGTCGCGTGAGAGCTTGTTCAAGCAACAGACTGATAGGATCGTCTACTCCGTCGTTTTTCTTTTCTTCCACCATTGAGGGTTTCTTGGGTGTGCGAGAGTGATTGTCCTCAAGAGAGACAAGCTCGAGACCCAGCTTCCTATACTCGGACCTCGTCGGGGACATGCACTGAAAAACGATCAAGAGCACCTTGCTCTGATACCACTGATCCGGATTATTTTCGGCACAAAATGAGATCGGAGATATAATAAAGAAATGCACTGAGATATCGCAGATGTTCAATAATATAACAGAAATATATCAGAGATACAACCATAAGCACAGATATATAGTAATACACGATTTCTATTAATGAAAGAAATGTACAGAGACTGTAAAAATACAGAGTGAAAGACTCGCTAGAATGGTGCCATCTTATCTCTGAGAAGAGATGTGACGGCTACTCGCATTCGCAAGGAGATGATTATTACAATGAGGCTCTAAGGGCCTTTTTAACATAATTAAAATCCAAAACCCTAACCTCAGAAGATGAAAAGCCAAAAGGTTTGTGGGCCCGGATGGGGGTAGTTGATACGTCAACTTCCCAGGGGCGTAACTTTTGCATACGATCTCCGTTTTGGGCACTCAATAGCTCGTTGGAAAGATCTATCCGAGAACTACAACTTTTGGGTGAGCAACATAATCTATGATCCATGTTGTTCTCTGTTTTCTCAAAAAACATCATTTAGGGCCTCAAAATGGCCCCGAAAGTTAAAAACTGCTAAAAATAGTAAATTACCAAAATTGCCAGAAACATATTTTGGGCTAGTTGGAGAAGGTGGGTGACCACTGATATCCACCTAGATCACTAAACTACCTTCCAAACAATATTTGAAACCCTCCTTATTTGAAACTGAACAAAACTCATTGAACTTGATAAACAAACTATGCAAAAAACTTTAAAAAAGAAAACAAGGTAATATAAAAATCACATGAAGAAGAACCTCGAAGAACCTGAAGGTGACACTAAACCAGCCAAGGCTCAAGTGAACCTAAAGGTTGTTGATCCAACTGAATTAAAAGAGGAGCCACCTCCCAAAAACAATCCAGGGAACTCCTATGGAAGAGGAGGCAGCCCATGCTCAGATTAATACTTCAGTGTAACGTGTTCCTTTGTCTACGTCATCATAATTTTCATCTTACGCTGGAGTTATGAAGAAATTCCCTCACTTTATCCCAAAATTTATTTAAGGAGAAGAAAAACAAATATTTTTCTCGGCCATCATCTCTTCCTCTATTCACCCCTTTTAAAAAGGAAAGATAATTATTCATCTTGATGGATAATTATGTATTATTTTTACATTTTTTATTCAATGCATTTATAAAAGATCTTAAAAAACATTAAAAAATATTCCTAACAACCACAAGAGAAAAAACCTGCTTGCAATGAACCTCTTTAAATTAATTGTGTATTTCTAACCATGTCATAACATCTATTCTTAAATTGTGTAACTGCAATATCCTCCAATACAATTTGTTAAATCTTATTGAGATTCTTACGTCTCTGTTAGTTTAATATCAGTAAATATTATTTGTACGTTGAGTTGTAAATTTACAGTAATATATTAATAAAGAGATACAAAAGATATATCAATTAAACTTTGGACATAAACTATAAACTTTTAATAATATAGATCTAATTTAATTCGATGGAGCATTTCATTCCCTTCTAGTCCGTTTACGAGTCATTTCAGTTTTCTCAGAACTCGCTGGCAAAGTTGAGAAATCGACCACATAAGTGGTTGCAGGGATGTAGGTAAAAGTCCCTATACATGGATTTGATTTGTTTACGTTAAATTATGTATATGCATGTCCTTAAATCTATGGTACCGTACTATCCTCAAATACAATTTGTTAAATCATTAAATACAATTTGTAAGTTGCATTATAAATCTACATAAATGATTAATAAAAGCTTAGAAATCATATATTAATTCTAAAGTTAAGAATATTAATAAAGACATACAAAAGCTATATTAATTCTAAAGTTGAAAACTTTGGACACAAACTATACGATAATACAGGAACCTAATATAACTAGATAGAACATTTCATTCTCTTCCTACGGCCCTTTATGCAGCATATTGGCAAAGTTTAGAAAAATCGATCACATAAGTTCAGAATAGTTGGTATTTATTCCCAACTATGTGTTGAAAGGGATTTGTGTTCGAAGGGATTGGAAGGTGTTTTTATAGGACATAGATGTGTTTAATAAGTGAATTATTTAAAATTGATATGTTTGGATTTTTTAGGATAATTATTGTTGGGTAGCGGACGTAAAACATAACATATAACAGAGCATAAACGAGCTAGATTAAATGTCCATTAAATCAAGAACAACAAACTCACAATTATGATTATTGGTCTTCTTCTATTCAAGGGAGAATTACAATAGCCAACCGAGGAATACAACCATCCTCTCCTCACACAATGTACTCGCTTGCACTCACATTGACATCTACCTATATGGGTATGCTCGTATATATAACATCTATCACTCAGGATCATGAATAGATCACATAGTTACATGAACATTTCATAAGTAGATTCCATGCATGTGCATGTGCATCTGCATGTTACCGCATGAAGATATCCATTGGCATGTTTCCAACAATCTCCACCTTGACAACAATTTACCTGATATATCATGCCCTTAATTAATTCATCACCTTTTCTGCAAGCCAAGAGAAGCCAAACACCATCACTACTCTGCAACTTCTCTGACAATACCGTTACATGAGCATACCTGCACTATTCACTCCAGCATGGACCATTCTGTCTCCATCACTAACCTATCTAAGAAACCGATGAACTTGTCCAAATCTTATGAATCATAACCATAGACCAAATCACTGTAACCACAATATGTGATACGTGTGCTTCTATGTTTGAAGCACCCAATTCCATGCTCTTCACTTGGTTTTTCCATGTGTCTACTGACAACACCAACTACATGTGAAATTATGACCATTTCTCCATCACAATCCTCAAACATCCTACTAGCATATAATACTTGAGACATATAACCCTTTTCTTCTTCATCAATTAGGACATAAACCTGAAGCGAAATTACAATGGAAAGCCAAAGGGATTTTACTAGTTTCACATTATTCATACTGAATTTCCTGAGTATCTTCACCACATACTTCTGTTGTGATAACCAAGATTACCATATTTCCTGTCTTTGTGTATTTCCATGCCCAATATTTATTTTGTTTCTCCCATATCCTTCATAACAAATGTCCTAACCAACTGAGCCAACCTGTTGATGTCAACCATGCTTGTGCTTGCAACAAGCATAACATATAACACCAAGATAATGAATATACCATAAACACATTGGTTATACTCACTTCTTGTAAAATTTGGTTCACCATGAAGGAATCAAACATCTTGTACCATTTTCCTAGCATGCTTTAGGCCATACAATGATTTTTGAGTTTGCAAAAAAATCTCCTGTTGCAATTCTGAACTAACCGTTCTGGTTGTTCCATATACATCCCCTTATAAAAGGAGATTCATCAAACACTGCATCTCTATCCATGATGATTCTCTGGGTAGTAGTATCCCATAGTTTGCACCCCTTAACATCATCACCATATGAAAGATCTACCTGTTTGATCTGGGTCCTACTTAGAAAGCTGATAAAAAACCATAAGCATCACAACCGAATAATGTCACATTTGAGTAATTACCAGATGACTTGTTCATACCTCTTCCTGAATATTCTTGTCTTTTGCAAGCGATGGTGACCGAGTTACCAAATAGCACAACTACTTCTATCCACAACTATCACTGCAACTTGGAATTATTGAACATGCCTATTCGATCCCAACTTCCTTGCAATATTTTTTAAGTTCTATGGATATGAACTTACCTTCATCATATATTCTCAAACACTTGATTGACCTGCCAACACATCAGCCTTTCTACAGACCCACCTTTCTAAACTAGAGACATTGGTACACCTCAATCTTTGCATTCGAACAAATTTGACCAAATCCGGCCAAACCGACCAAGTAATCCTTCACCGCTAACCTCCAGGCCCATTTACAATGGATTTCACCAAGCCTTTTATAGTCTTCATTACATGCAATCCATAGACACCATACCACAGGATACCCAAAACACATGGACCCAAAAAACCACCTGCTTTGACCTAAAAACATATTTAACTCATTAACTCTTTCACTGAGTCAAGGTTAACCCAACNTTTCTACAACTCCAAAGTAAATACAATTATTTATGTATTTATTTCACGGTGACTCAGCCATCACTGCCCTACACCTTCTATGAAAACACAGGTGGTGAGACACAAAAGACAGACAAAACTTCATCAACCATATTTTTAGCTGAATTTGCTTCTATTGTGGAGTCCTCTTTGAATGCTTTTTGTCTTTTCCAACAATCGCTCTTGAGATGCCCAGATTTTCCACAAAACCAACATTTTTCCTTATTCTTATTGTCTTTTGACTTAGACCTGTCTGTACCTTTTTTATCTTACCCTCCTTCTGTAGATCGACCTCTAACCACCATTGCTTCTGCTTTTGAGGTTTCCTTACTGGATCTTCTCCTCATTTCCTCACAAAACAAAGCTCCCACAACAATGTCATAATCAATGGCATATGTTGTGTTAAACCATGTTATTGTGACCATATGATCCCAATACTTAGGCAATGAACACACTAGTGTAACCACATTGTCATCACCTTCGAAATTTACTTCCATATTAGTTAATTGACAAATCAGAGTATTGAATACATTCAAGTGATCAGTGATTTTAGTACCTTCTTTCATCCACAAGTTGTACAAGTGCCTCTTCAAGAAGATTATGTTTGACAAGTTCTTTGTCATATAGAGACTCTCTAGTTTGGTCCACAAATCTTTTGTTGTCGCCTCTTTAGCGATGTTAAACAACACCTCATCTTCCATACACAAAAAAATAGTATTGAGTTCTCTTGCATATAGATCCTCCCAGTCCTCGTATGTCATGCTTGTCAGTTTTTTTGACTTTCCAAGCAAGGCCTTTTTCAATCCTTGTTGCACAAGAAGGTCATGCATCTTGAGTTTCCATAGTGCAAAGCTATTATTACCATTGAATTTCTCCACCTCATAATTTAAAATCTGCACTTTCTCCATTAGAAGAAGAAAAAAACTCCAAAACCACTGCTTATAAAACCAAGCCCTTTATATGGAAAAATAACCTTATACTTAAATATTGAACCCAAAACTAATGGTGAAATTTAAAAAATAAATATTTAAAAAACATTTTTATACCTTAAAAAATCTTTATACCTTAAATAAAATCTTTTCCCAAATCCATTAAAGTTCAACTCTTAAAAAATAATATTTATTAGAAGCTCCATAATAAACTCCATAATAAGAGAAGCTCAAATAAATAAGGTATCCTCCACCTTTTAAACACCCATGTCTTATTTAGAAAAAGACAAAAAACCATTCACCTTTAATTTTTTTTTTCATACCATTTGAATACTTTCAAACCATGCAAAATTTTTTTCTTAAAGATCAACGTGCTCCTAGGAGTATTGAAAGGGAGCGCGAGTTTGAGATCATCACTCTTTTACTATGGATGGGGGAGCGTCGATTTGTAGGCGGTATGTGGTGCACAAACTGTGTGCACTGATATTACGAAAATTGGTGTTTCTTAAGTGTGAGAGTGTCGACGCACCTCTAACACTGCCTAGGGAGCATTGATGACCTGCTACTCACTCAATCCCACATTCTTGCACTCGCAAGAGACCTGCACACAATTCATCTTGGCTCGCCTGCAACACCTACTCAATTCTCCTTAGCTCTGATACCACTTGTTGGGCAACAGAATCAAAACATAGGATATAAAAGAGCATAAGTGAGCTAGATTAAACACACATTAAACCAAGAAAAACAAACTCACAATTCGACATAGTGATTTATGTGGAAACCCAAATCAGGAAAAAATTACAAGAAATAATTATTGGTCTTCTTATATTCAAGGGAGAATTACAGTAGCCAACCCAAGCATACAACCATCCTCTCCTCACACAATGTACTCACTTTCACTCACATTGTCATCTACCTCTATGGGTATGCTAGTATATATAACATCTATCACTCATTTACATAGACTAATCATGAATAGATCACATAGTTACACGAACAGTTCATAAGTAGATTTCATGCATGCGCATGTGCATCTACATCTACATGTGACCGCATGAGGAAATTCGTTGGCATGTTTCCCCAACCAGGGAAAGTTGATAATACAACATCATGGGTAAAATATTGTTATTTTTGTACATTAATCAACAACCCCCAGTCATGTGGAAAGAGGACATTCCGCTTCCCACTCACGAGGGAGAAATATGTAAAGGCAGTAATGCATAAATCTGTACGAAAGTCTATGTGATATCTCTGCTCTAATATCTGATACATTTCTACGGAAAGTAACGTAATTATAATTTAAGTATCTAAAATTGTTCATGGAATTACTGGGAGTCTTGTGCTCCTACAGATTCACCTTGTCCTATACCTAATTTCATCATAGATTACTAGGACTGTAAGTACTGGTTAACAAAACTGGATGGATTAAGAAATATAGTTGAGTGTTACGTGAGACTTATGGGCTATGTTGTTGAGTGTAGATGTAGTCCACATGAGCAGCTAGTGTGTGTCTTATCAAGCAATCTTCTTCATCATCTACATTGATGTAGCTTTCTTCAAAATCATTCGTTTCTAGGCTTCAATCTGCACGGTTCTCAGAATTAGGCCCGCCCGTGGGAAACTGCAAAGTCATAACTCTTTGTCTGGTTATTAGTCCCTACCATAGGCATAGAGGGACTATAATAATTAATAAATCATTGACCTTGTATTAGATTGTGCATTGACCACAAATATTTCCATATTATCTATTGTTGGAACAAGGGAAGTGAAAACATCGATTTTTATATAATAGAAAGTACCCTGTTTGTCAAGATCTTATTGGACAATGGATTGGAGGTCTTATTGTCGGCTTCACTATTCCCAATGTTATATATTTTGGCATATCCAAAGTATTTGATTGTATATGGCCTTTTTGAATCATATATTTTATTATGGATTGATCGAAGGTGGATTAATGCTAGCATTAGTTCGAATGTTTTATTTATCATTTTCTGCTAGGTAGAATACATTCTCTACCATATTACTATGTGTGAATTTTTCTTTATTATTGCATGCTTAGAGAGAACAGGCCTGCCATGATGCATTTTTTCTTAAATTCTTGCACAGGGCCACGCCCTTCGAAGGTCCTGACAGTCTTAAGTGTTTACCTAACAACTCTGGGAGTCTTAAATGTTTATTGTACAGATGGACTGCAATACAGTTTCGTTCATGGTCGGCATCACTGCTTCAATGGTCGATGCTTGTTTGTTGCTTCGTTCCACGATTGTTTTTCTTCTTTAATTCAACTTTGCAAAGTTGAGGTCCTGCAGTTGCATTTCGACCTCTTTTTGGTTGTTCACTACTTTGTTGTTCTTCAACTTTGCAAGGTCGACATTACTGCTTCAGTGGTCGATGCTTGTTTGGTTCTTCATTCCATGATTCTTATTCTTCTTTGATTCAAATTTGCAAAGTTGAGGTCCTACAGTTGTAGTTTGACCTCTTCGAGGTTTTTCACTAGTTTGTTGTTCTTCAACTTTGCAAGATATTGGACTTGTTGTTGCGGTTTCTAGTTTTTGGGGCTGAGCTGTTGTCGTCCCTCATTGACGAGTAAGTTTCCATGTTGTTTCTATTTTTCAATGGTGGAAGTCCCTGCCTCCAAATTATGTTGCACACCATCTTTGTATGTGCTCTTAATTTCTGTTCCTGGAAACTATGCGTCTTCATATGCCAGCTGTGATGTCCATATCTTTTTCAGAAATTGCAATTCAGAGGGGTTTATGAATAGTAGTTCAGATCTGTCAAAAGAGGAACCATCCAAAGGGGTGTAGACACAGGGAATTCTTTTATTGTGTGGGTCAGAAAACTACGCCCACCTATTCTCTTTCTGCTAAGTAAATTTATGGTGTTATTTATTTGCATTGTTTCTTTTGTTTGGTTCACTTTCCAGTCTGGGTTTGTTTTCTTGTCAATTTCTATGGGGACTAGGGGGGATTGAATTTGAGAAGAATAAGGTTGAAAGATACATACAGGGATTGGTACTCAGTTCTGTTCTTGTAGTTTTCCTATTTTTCTTTCTTTTTTTTTGCTACTTTTATTTTTTTCCACCCCTTTTCTCTGTTTTCATACAGACTCAAAGTATCTAACAAACAGCTTCAAAATCACAGTTTAAGAGATGAAATAAGTAATAGATGTTGAGTCATATGAAATAGGTACAGAGTCCATTATACATGACAACATTGATGTGGTTTTGCATACCAATGGCCTTTTTAGATTAGATGTATTCTCGTATACTATTGGGGATTTCCTTTTCAATACATTCCAGGTTCTACTGCATTTCCGGTATTCGTCGACTAAGATGCACAATGGATTGATTGATTATTTCTTGAGTTGTTTTAAAAATGGTGATGCTGAGGATTTGGAGTCCTATGGATATGAACTGGAATTTCATTTTATTTGGCAGTTTCATGGAATACATGATGTCGCTGCGTATTTTTCAAAGATGCGGTTGTCTGCATCTCTAGTTCTACCTACAGATGAGAGGGGACTTTGGGGAGATACAGTTTGTGTATACTATTTTTCTAACTATATCAACATATTAGTTGGAATATGGTCATTGACAAGAAAAACAAGATATCTACTATTCAATAAAACTGCATCTGGCAATCCATATTGCATCTTGTTCTATGATGTCGATGTTGTCAGTGGTCATTATGAACCACTATTATACATAAAAATGTCCATATGCAATGTTGAAGGGCCTCATATTTACTTTTCAGTCATTTGCAAAGACCTTGAATCGCAATGGAAATGGATTATGCATCACATAGATTGCCATGGTTTACAATTGGAAACAAATGTTCTATCTAGCTATGGAGATAGTCTGTTCAACACAATTTGTTGTTTGGTGGCAGCATATTTTGATGTGCATTCATTGTGGCTTTACACTGTATAGTCCTTTTGCAATGCAATTATAGGCGCTAGTCAACGTGCTTTTAGG
The DNA here is from genome assembly GCA_032191745.1 of Picea mariana. Lineage (NCBI taxonomy): Eukaryota > Viridiplantae > Streptophyta > Pinopsida > Pinales > Pinaceae > Picea > Picea mariana. The sequence goes on from JASDQU010187552.1 coordinate 10,140, forward strand.
TTCTTGCATCAACACCTTTGCCCATATCTCCTAGAAAATATGTCGGCAGTTGGAAGTTGGCAGGAATACCTTGTAAACATGGCACTTCCATATGAAAAAAGGAATGTGGAGGGTTGCATATTCTATTTGCGATGGTTGTCTATGATATTCAGAGTAAATATCCTGGTCTAGTCAGCCTTTCCAGATGGCACTGTCCATTCCTGGTTTACTGATTCAAATTACGATCGAACAATTGACATCCACTCATTGAAAACAGATACAACACATATCCATTATGAACCTTTGCTTGGAAATATCAGGGGTTTAGGGTTGAATGTCCATGCCACCAAAACGACATTGAATCTGCATACACGTGGAATGCTTTTTAGTGAGAATGAGACTCCTCCCAGTTGTGATATGGCCATAAAGGGATTGAAAAAAAAAACCAAGTGTGGAATTCATCATAGTTGTGATGAGACCATACAGGGCTTGAAAAAAAAACGTAGAGTAAGTTATTACAACTTGAAAAAAATTATGTGTCAAATTCATCCCACTTGTGATGAGGCCATACAGGCCTTAAGAAAAAAACATAGACTAGTTTACAAGAACTCGAGTCAGAGTGAAATTCATCCCAGTTGCCATCAGCTCATTATGCCCTTGGGCAAGAAATGTAGAGTAAGTTACCACAACTTGAAAAAGGTCATGCGTGAGAGAAAAAATGCATTTCTACGCTTCCTTTTAGAGAGAAACTCACATATCACAATCTAAAGAAATTTGTTCATGCAGAACAAAATAGAAAAAGGTACGGTTGCATATCCCAGAATGCTCATGCAACTATGACATCTCGCAGTCTAGAAGCAACACCATGCAGGACTACCAATGAAAACCAGGAAATAGTTTCAACTCATACTACCCTGGGAAATAAAAATGCAAGACAGACCTACATGGAACAAATTAAAGACACTCCTTCCATTGCATTTGCAATTTGTGAACAATTGAATTTTTCAAAAAAACACTAAGTCTTTCATGCCTGATTTGCAAGCAGAATACCTCCACTTGACAGCGCACGAGAAACCCTTTTCCAATGGAAAAGTTTGTCTTCCATTCAAATGGTCGCTCAAAAATGGAAAACTACCACAGTTTGCAATGCCTGACCAAATAAGATGTAATACACCACTAGTGGATGTAAGTGCACTTACAGAACTTGAGGAGAGACTTGTGTCTCTACGAATTGCATTTTCTCAGATTAGACCTTGGGGCTATAAACGACCTCAGATGGGATTAACATGAACAATTATTAATGTTCTTGTTCATCTAGATGTTGTGAAAAAAGAGTTTCCACAATTCATTAGCAATACAATCACAATTGTTGTGGATCTGAAAAGATGCTTGCGATAGAAAAATGCCTATCAGACAGGAAAACTTTGTGTGCATGTTGTTATGAAATCATTAAAGGAATTATGTTCCAATGCCCTGTACAAAGCATAGAACATTTGTATAAATGGCAACTGGAACAATGTTCTTGCAGAAGAGGATGGCAACTCTGCAAACACTCTCGAAAATACTAGTGAATTTGATACAAGTGATGAATAGGAGAATGAAACAATTGCTGAGACATTGGTGCATGGATTCACTGATTCATAGTGCATTCTTGACTTACAAGATAAAATTGTCGAAATTGCACCTGACGAGGGCCAGCGTCCACTTGGAATATTCAAGGACAAATTCGTTGAGGAAATGAACTTTCCAACACTCTTCTATGGATATCCACATGCAACCAATATTAGAGAATGATTTAGATATCATAAAATAGTCTGATGGGAGCTGCTACATTCAAGTGGTTTCTTCTCCTATCACATAACAAATTTGTTTTTCAAAACAATGCGCATAATAATAGAGCAATTTTTGTCGTGCATGTGGGTCCGAATAAGAAAAGGCCAGTTATAAGGAAGATTTTTTTTTCCAAGGATGTGAAGTACAAAGTAAACCTAGAAAAAATTATGAGATCTTATATTGGATACATAGATTTCAAAAACATTCGCACCTCTCCTGACTATTTGCAACAAAACAAAAAAAATATTTTTGCAATGATCCGGCAATTGTGCCCACCAACATTTTTCATCACATTTACAAGTGCAGAGCATTGTTTCGATCCATTGGTGGATTCCGTATCTGACCTGCATATGAACAAGAAATGTAAAAAATAAACCGATACACTGGAAAATAATGACATTGACTACCTCATAAGAAAAGACCCAGTGACATGTACTTGCTACTATAGACATAGAATAAATGCTTTGAGACAATTGATATGCCATGATGAAACATTTTTCAGAAAAATATCAGACTACATTTTTGTGACTGGATTCCAGAATAGGGGAAATGAGCATGACCACGCACTATTGTGGATAGAAGGTGCACCAGTCTATGGAGTTGATAGCAATTCAGATATTGAACAATTTGTGGATAAATACATAACATGCAACATAGATCATTGTAAGTTCTAAACCTGTGAAGTAATCAATGCATATAGATTCTTAAGCACAACAAAATTTGATCAATGGCTCATACACAAAGTACAAAGAGATTTTATACTAGAAACCCTCAACCGGGAAAACCTTTCTTATATTCATTATCTTGAATTTCACCATTCACCATACAATATATACAATGTTTTTAGGTATTCCATAGATACCAAAACCCTAATTCCTTAATCCACGATTAATTTAGTAAACCCCTAAAAATAGAAAAAAACGCCCAAAAACAAAAATTCAGAGCACTACCCCAGGCTGACGCCTAATGATGAATGTTGCGTGTAACCAGGGGGGGGAATACCTTCCCCCTCTAGGAGCCCCATAAGAAAGCACCTGACACACACGAAATATAGAGCAGTACAAGATGGATTGTCAGACGCAGTTGTCGAACCTGACGCGCCCACACACACACATGCAAAGAATATAACACATACCCAACATTCTCCCAGTTGTTGTTTTCTTTGCATCTAGAGGTCCAGGGGATTATATATTCAACAATCCAGGGCATCAATGCCCATTGTTACTCTACACTAAGAGAACTTTTCTATGCTCACAGACTTTGTCAATGAATCTACAACATTCTTCAAAGTGTCAATGTTTTCCAGCAACACCTTCTTTTCCTCAACCATGTCTCTCACAAAGTGATACTGAACATCAATATGCTTTGTCTTCGAATGATAAGATGGGTTCTTTGCCAGGAATATTTCACTCTGACTGTCACAATCTAATCTCACTGCTTGTTGTACAAATCCAATACTTGAACACAATCTTTGTAACCATATTGCTTCCTTGCTTGCATGAGTGGCTACCATGTATTCAACTTCTATAGTTGAGAATGCCACTATAGCTTGTCTTTTTCTCATCCAACTGATTTCTCCTCCAAATAGGTTAAACACATACCCACTTGTAGACCTTCTGCGATCCATATATCCAACCCAATCTGCATCAACAAAGCTATGTATGTCCACCACTATGTCCAATCACGGTCTTCCTTGGTAGCACAATCCATAGGTGGTAGTGCCACGAAGATACCTAAATACCCTCTTTACTATTGTCCAATGCTCCTTCCCTGGTATTGACATATACCTGCTCAAAACTCCCACTGCATATGTAATATCCAGTCTAGTATAGACCATTGCATACATCAAATTGCCAGCTGCACTCACATACGAAACATGGGACATGTCCTCTTCTTCTTCCTGTGTCTTGGGACACTGATCTGCAGATAAATTTACACCTATAGGAATAGGAACCTTGACCGGTTTACTTCCATGCATATTAAACCTCTGCAATATTGTCTCAACATATTTTTTCTCATTCAACCAGAGTTTCATCTTTGCACGATCTCTTTTAATCTTCATTACCAGAATGAAGTTAGCAACAGGGAGATCCTTCATGTCAAATTTGGAGGAGAGCTTTGATTTCACCTCCTTGATAACATCCATGTTATTTCCTACCAACAACATGTCATCAACATACAACACTACATAAATGAAGTCATTACCAACCTTCTTGGAATATACACAATGATCAACCCTCCTTCTTACAAATCCCATTCCAAGGATGTATGTGTCAAACTTTTGGTACCACATCCTAGGTGATTGCTTCAAACCATATAGTAACTTCTTTATCTTACAGACCAACTCTTTCTTTCCCTTCACTACAAATCCTTATGGCTGCTTCATGTATATTTATTCTTCTAGATCCCCATGTAGGAATGTTGTCTTCACATCCATTTGTTCCACTTCAAGATCAAAAGAAACAACAATAGATAAAATAAATATAACAAAAGTTAACTTAGAAACATGAGAAAAAATCTCACCAAAGTCAATTCCCTCTACCTGGGAATAACCTTTTGCTACTAACCGAGCTTTGTATTTCTCCACTTTACCTTGTGCATTAAACTTCTTCTTAAACAACCACTTTCTACCAACAGATTTTCTTTCAACTGGAAACTCAACTATATCCCATGCCTAATTCTTATCCAAAGCATCCATTTCTTCAACCATGGCCTTTTTCCAGAGTTTACTATCCTCTGAATTCACTGATACCCTAACAGTTCTGGGATCATCATCAGTAATAGATAAAGAAAAAATGGAATGAAAATTAGGTGGACTATACCTTTTTGGTTTCCTTTTATCTCTCACTAATCTCCTCAATACTGGGGTATGGGGTTCTTCTTCTTCTTCTTCTTCTTCTGCTTCCTCTTCTTCAGATGATTCAGATTTTGCATCATCCAACTCAAGTTCTATTTTCTCAGGTTTGTCTTGCATTGGTAGGAATTCCTATTTGGACACATCTTTTACCTCTCTAAAAATAACATCTCGACTGTAAACAATCTTCTTGGTTTATGGGTTCCAAAGATTATAACCTTTCACACCATCTTTATAACCAATAAAGATACACGTTTCAGCCGTTTTATCCAGCTTACTCCTATTTTCCTTTGGAACATGTACATATGCATCAAAACCAAACACTCTAATATGTTGAAGAGAGGGTTTCTTTGCAGACCATACCTCATGTGGAGTTTTATCATCCAACGCTGATGAAGGTGATCGATTGACCAGGTAGCATGTTGTACCCATTGCCTCTGCCCAAAATTCTTGTCCTAACCTGACACCGCTGAACATGCTCCTTGCTTTTTCCATCAGTGTCTTGTTCATCCTTTCTGCAAATCCATTTTTTTGAGGAGTGTATGGAGTATTCTTCTACCTTTCTATACCACACTTCTTACAGAATTCTCCACCATTTTCTGTTCTCAATACCTTTATTTTCTTCTCTATCTGATTTTCTACCAGAGCCTTAAACTCTTTAAATCTATCAAATACCTCAGATTTATTTCTAAGAAAATAAATCCATGTGTTCCTTGAAAAATCATCTATGAATGAAACATAATACACAGATTTACCTAGGGATGGAACAAGAATAGGTCCAAACACATCACTGTGTATCAACTCTAAGATCCCCTTTTCTCTTGCAGCACCAGATGTGAATCTTACTCGATTTTGTTTATCATATATGCAATGTTCACAGAAATCAAAATCGAGAGTGCAATTAGACATACCTTCAACCATATCTCTACCGTGTAGTGTGCGAAGGCCCTTTTCTCCAATATGCCCCAGTCTTTGATGCCACAACATGGTCTTCTTTTCAAGGACGATATTGGTCTTGTCTTCTTTTTTTGTCTACTCAAGGACAACAGAACTGTTACACCCATTAGTATAAGTTCTTCCCAATAACTTTTACATATTTCTACACTGAACTCCCCTCATCACCACCATTGCCCCTCATACCATCTTGCAAGTGTTCTTTCCAAATACAAGATGCACTCCTGCATCATCCAACTTGCTTATAGATATTAGGTTCCTGGAAAGGTTTGGAATTTGCAGAACCCCAGGGAGTGTTCTAATCCTTCCATCTTTTAGAAGCAACTTAACCCTTCCACGTCCCAATATTTTTCCTGTCGAGTCATCTCCTAAGAATACATCACCACCATCATATTTTTCATATTTAGAGAACCACTCCCTATGAGGAGAGATATGGTATGATGCACCTGAGTCGATCAACCATACATTGTGGTCTTCATGTGTACTTGTATATGCTAGGTAAACATCACCTCCTTCTTCAGTGGAGTTCTTCGTCTCTGTGGAAGAGGTACTATCGAATCCCTTTGGTTTTTCAACCTTCTTAGACTTGCAATCTTTCATATAATGCCATGTTTTACCACACTTCCAACATTTCCTCAAAGATTTTCTTGGAGACTTAGATCTACCTGTAGATTTAGATCTCCCCCCTAAAGGCTTACCAGGATTCCTGTCTTGGGTACGACCTCTTACAAATAAAGAATCTGTGCTATGACCATCCATGATTTTTCACCTCATCTCTTGAGATAACAAGGATGAAACTACATCCTCATACTTCAATGTAGATTGAGTGGTTCTACCAATTGCTACAACCATATTATCCCAAGAGTCTGGAAAAGAACATAACAAAGTAATACACTTATGTTCTTCTGAAATCATAATATTAACAGAGAAAAGTTGACATACCAGATTATTAAAGGCATTTAGATGTTTTGTCACAGATTATCCATCTTCCATCCTAGGATGATACAACTTCTTTCGAAGATACAACTTGTTTACCAGGGACTTTTATTGATACAAATTCCCCAACTTATCCCATAGTTCCTTGGCTGTAGATTCTCCTGAGACATTTAACAAAACTGAATATCCTAGGCAGAGTCGAATAGTACTCCTTGCTCTTTTTTCCAACTTCTCCCAATCTTCCTTTGACATACCAGTAGGTGGTGTACTAGTATTTTGTGTACTAGTAGGTTGTGTACAAGTAGTCTATGTGCTTATAGAGAGTGTACCAGGATCCACAACGATCCATTGTTCTTTGTCTACAATAAGGTCCTCCATCTTGAGCTTCCATAGCTCAAAGTTTTTACCATTGAACTTCTCTATCTCGATTCTAGAAGAGTTTGTCATTCCTCGTTATGTACTCGAATCTCCACTGCAAAATCTCCCACTAAATGCGGTTGTATCATAGAACCAAGATAAACTTGATCTATCAAGATCGAACCAAACCCTCAACAACAAAGGCATCCCTCTGAAGCAAAAAATGAGCTCTGATACCATATATAAGTTTTAAACCTATGAAGTAACCAATGCATATATATTATTAAGCACAACAGAATTTAATCAATGGCTCATACACAGAGTACACAAAGATTTTATACCGGAAACCCTCAACCAGGAAAACCTTTCTTATATTCATTATCTCGAATTTCCCCATTCACCATATAATATATACAATGTTTTTAGGTATTCCGTAGATACCAAAACCCTAATCCCTTAATATGGGATTAATTTAGTAAACCGCTAAAAATAGCAAAATCCGCTAAAAAAAACAAAATTCAGGGCGTTGAGCGTAACCATGGGGGGCATACATGCCCCCCCCGGGGGACTCCCCTAGGAAAGAGACTGGTGCACATGACACAAAGAGCACTACTACAGGGATCGTCAGATGAATTTTTCAAACCTGACGTGCTCACACACACACATGCAAAGAATATAACACATACCCAACAATCATTTAGATCCAGAGCTTGCCAAAGTCCATAGACATTACCATACAAGAAGTTGTAGAAAATGAAAAAACTCGCATTGCATATACAAATTTCGCATGCTGCCAATGAGAGCTACAAGAATCATAGAGCCACTCAGTTTAGAGGACAATGTTGTTGTTGAAAAATCTAAATCCTTGTTCGCATTCCTAGAAGAAGAAAGATTTAACAAGCAGATTAGATTTGATGCCTTCTTGGTAGATGTAAATCTATCATAAGATGAGTATATCCAAGCCATACAATGTACGCTTAGGAAACCAACAATTTTCCTTAAACGCAAAATTTCCCATATTTAGAACAACAATTTCTCCAAGGACATGTTAGTTATGTGGAAAGAAAATACAGATGAGAAGTACGTGCTCAATGCATATGCTGCAACATCGTACTGTACCTTGTATATGAGAAAGGTTGACAAATCTATGACAAGTGCATTAAGAAGAATACACAAAGAACATGAAACAATTCATATTGATGCCATTCAAATGATACGCACACTTGAMAATACATTGCTTAATCCTCAACAAATGTTTGCTCAGCAAGCAGTTCACATTGCACTTTCCTTGCCCCTCACTTGTAGTTCAAGAAAATGTGTCTTCATAAACACATATCCACTTGAAAAAMATACATTTGTGCTTAAACCACCAATTTTGCTACAACAAGATCCTGACAATTCAGAAGACATGATATGTCTCTCTATTGTATATCCTATTAGGCATATCTTCTTAGCATAATTTGTATCACATTACAAAAAAAATGGTGAACCAATATCAAACAGAAAAAAACCCTYTGTGATATGCTTTGTCAAATACAACAAACATTGTGACTATGAAAACTATTGTAGAGAAAAACTGTTGTTGTATGTTCTATTCAATGAAAACAAAGAGACATTAAAACATAACTTCTCTACATGGGAGGCTGCGTATGTTGTGTCTGAGACTATAGTGCACATCAATGAAGCTAGATTTACCTACAATGTTAATCCAACATGGAGTGCTCTAGAAGTTGCATTTAATGACCTATAAAACCATGACAATCATTATGACACAATCACAAACTAAAAAACAACCAGAACTCCTTCTAAGTCCTATGACTTACAAGCGGATTTGCCTCGTCCTCTAGCAGGTGGAAGTGAAAAATGTATCAATCTTGGTTTTCAAGTCACAAAACATCCATTCCTAATTCAAAATAATGAATACCATAGAATAAGACGTTTGTTGAATCGGGAACAACAAACAATTCTAAAGGACGTTGCTCTTAAAAAATGCTTGAAAATGGGCAATCCTTTGCACTTGTTCCTTACAGGTGGAGAAGGAATAGGAAAGACATTCATAGCGAAAGAACTGTTCCAAATTCTTATACAAATCTATGATTCAAACAATTCCTCTGATCCTATGAAACCAAAGGGCCTAATAGTTGCATACACAGGAAAAGCTGCATATAATGCAGGTGGAACAATAGTCCACTCTACGTTTTTAATGCCTTTTAACAAGTCATAGTTTCTTACACTTAGCAAGAAAATGTTGGATAGATTATCTAAGATTTATGATGAACTCCAACTTGTCTTTATAGATGAAGCATATTTTATTGGGAGTCGGTTCTCGTATTCCATTGACAACCGAATAAGAAGCATAAAACATGTGCACATGAAATACTTTGGAAACATTGACATGATATTCTGTGGGGATCTTTACCAGGCACAACCCATCCAATATTCTTTGATATTTGAACAACCTACCGTTAACATGGAAACAGTCACCCATGACTTCTAGAGAGACAATATTAAATGATTTGAGTTGCATACTACACTACGCCAGAAAGATGAAACATTCATTGCAACTCTGAATAGAATGTGGACAAATCGCCAAACATATGATGACTTAACATATATCAATTTGAGGTACTTATGACCTACATCAATAGAACCAACGTTTCCTTACCTTTTCTACAAAACTAAGGATGTTTCAATGCATAACATCCACATGCTATCGATCATGCCTGGCGATGATATCATCATGAATTCAATTGACCTGGAAGAAGACAACCATGAACATGTGCCATGTCATGAACATTCAGTCACTTTACCTTCGGATCTTGTCCTCAAATTAGAAATGTTGGTTGAAATATATGCCTCTAACTATGATTCATAGGATGGTTTGGTCAATGGTGCAGATGGAATATTGAAAGTCTATACAAAGATAAAAAAACTTGATGTACTTTAAATTAAGTTCCATGAACTGCATATAGGCAAGCGTGTAACGACCCCTTCGCTATGTCTATGAATAGCGAAGCTCAATAGGAATTTTTTTTTTTTTTAAATTAATAAATTAACAATAATGCAGGCACCACCTGCTATGTCGAAGCAGATCTTCGATTCCGCCATTTACTGTACTGGAATATTCCTTGCGTATGGTCTTCATCATTCTTTGACATGGATAAATTTAGCTAACTGTCACTAGCATTTACAATTTCATTCTATTGCCAGGACTATTGCTGAATTTGATAATTTTAGCACCTTTCAGCATATTGTTCTACTTGACAGGACTATTGCCGAATTTGTCAAATTGTCGAATTTGTCAAATTAAGCACCTTTGGTTCTTTTAGCACCCAACGGAAAATAACTTTATGCATGAAGTAAGCACCCCACGACCATACATCGTGACCATAACCCCAACGGAATTCAATTTAACACCGTTCTTTGTACTTACCTCAAATCTTCGTTCCCATTCAACGAGGGACACGTGGCCTCAACGGAGATCACCAAAACGCTTTGAAATTCGGACCATCCATCCTCCGTTGTGATCTGGGCCGTCATTTCTTTGCTACTGGACTCCGCTC
>JASDQU010187554.1:12292-25665 GCA_032191745.1 Picea mariana
CTACAGAGAGGGAAGGCCTAGCTATGGTCTACGCGCTTCAGAAGTTCAGACATTACTTACTGGAGAAATAATTTCAAGATGTTCACAAACCATTCAGCGCTCAAATACCTAGTCAACAAGCCAGTGTTGGGGGGGAGAATTTGCAGATGGATATTGTTGTTTCAAGAATTTGATTTTGAAGTAATAGTCAAGACAGGGAAGCTGAACACAAGACTTGATCACCTGTCAAGGATCACGAATGGGGAGGAACCTACAAATCTAGAGGACAACTTTCTGGATGCACAGTTATTTTCAGTCCAGATAGCCGATGAATACTTCACAGACATTATTCAGTGCTTGAGTACAAGAACTACGCAACAGGAATATAACACCGCGCAGAAGAAAAACCTGGTAGTCTGGGCTACAGACTATCAACTGATTGTAGGACATTTATACAAAATGGACGCAGATTTCATCTTGAGAAGATGTGTGTTATAACATGAAAGACCAAGGATTTTAGCAGAATCCCATGAGGGAATAGCAGGAGGAGATTATGCAGGCAAAGATACCACGCAAAAGGTATGGCGCGTAGGACTATGGTGGACGACCATTCATAGAGACTCAAGAGAGTACTGCCAGAAATGTGATGTATGTCAGAGGGTTGGTAAACTGAATAGAAGGGACGAGATGCCCCTGCAACCACAGGTAACTTTGCAGGTATTCGACAAATGGGAAATAAATTTTGTGGGACCGATTAACCCACTAGCAAAAAGGACAGGAGCAAGGTACATTATAACCGCGACGGAATACCTAACAAGATGAGAGGAAGCAGCGCCGGTAAAATATTGTAGCGCAAAGACAGCAACACACTTCATATTCGAACAAGTGATCACCATATTTGGTTGCCCCAGGATTTTGATGAGTGACCAAGGCACTCACTTCATTAACAGTACTATTAAGGCTATGACTAAGGAATTTGAAGTCCATCATCAAAAGAGTACACCATATCATCCCCAAGAAAATGGAACAGTAGAAGCCTTTAACAAGATCCTTGAAAATGCACTGACGAAGATCTATAACATTAATAGGGATGAATGGGACCTAAAGATACCAGCAGTATTGTGGGCATACAGGACCACATGCAAGAAGTTGACAGGGAAAACACCATTCATATTGGTATATGGACAAGAACCAGTGGTGCCACTAGAATTTTTGGTACCCATTCTGTGTGTAGCAGCGATTACGAACATGACAGAACGAGGCGCAGTACAGAATAGGCTAAATCAACTGATGATCATGGAGGAAGATAGGATTCTAGCAGGGTTCCACCAAGAAGTCCAGAAAGAAAGGGACAAATCTTGGCATAACAAACATATCAAGAGGATAAGTTTCAAGGAGGGAGACTTAGTGTTGATGTATGACAGTAAATCCTTTTAGCATCCAGGAAAACTTAGAATGCACCGGTTAGAACCATACAAAGTAAAACTGTCACAGATGGGGGAGTTGTATATTTGAAGGATTTAGAAGGCACAGAACTCAGAGGGGTGATCAATGAGAGTCGATTGAAGTTGTATAGGGACATTCGACCCCTTAGCACTTGCGAAAGAACAAAAAAAAAATGTCGCGTTGTGCCAGACATCAAAAGATAACAACAGAAGTATAGTGCACCGAAAAAAAGAATGAGCATGCACACTCGGCAATGCTAGCTCAACGGAGACAAGGCCAACGGTCATTACAAAGCAGAAATAGTGGGAAAGACAGATGTGGAAAAAGAAGCGCCAACTGACGATGGCTATCAGAATTGAATGCCAGAAACAACGAACGGGACGCCGCATTAATCACGCCAACTGGCGACGGCAAGGGAAATCTATGGTAAGTACATGGGAACCGACAGTTCAATTAAAACACAATCATGGTAACTTCTCCGACAAGTTTCACATGACCCCAAGACAAAGCAAGCACGCGGGAGTGGAAAGGTTATTGTGAAATCAAGAAAGGCACATAGCGATAGAGCATACAAAGCAGAGAGTTAAGGTTGCAGAAGTTGCAGAGACCACTAAGCTCAGCAAACGAAATTTTTACCACCATGGCACCACTAAAACAGGGAGAACCAAGCCAGACTGCCAGACAACCTCAAAGCAGTGTCGAAGCACCACCGCAGACACAAGGCAATGAACAACAACCACCTCAGCGTCCAAAATTCGTCAATGTGGACGAAATCTCGTCCCCTGATACAACACCAGGAAGCTCCACACCCATTGTGGAGGAAACCCAACAGAAAACACCAGTGGGCATAGACCTTGATGTACTGGAAGAGGGACAGGGCCAACAAGATAAGGATGCAGGCAACCAAGTGCACCCTGAAAACCCTGAAGAAGCCCCGAGATTCAATGGGACGGCTCCAAACTAGGCAAAAACTATCACACCAGAAAGATCACAAACAACCACGCCAGAATAGCCATAGGAGGGAACAGTGGAAGATGTCACTGGCCGACCAGAGGAGTATGTAGAAGAATGAACAATGGAGGTTGAAACCTCGAGTCAGCCACCACAGCAAAAGGGCAAGCAGACGGTACCAAGGTCACCGCGCAGGCAACCCATCGTAGTCATTGTCTTTCCGCACATTCCGGAAGGGGTACGTATAACAACAAATCTGTTAGGTCACGTGGAGAAATTAAGGTACTCAGAACATGACGTGATGGACACCGACAAGTTCTGAGAGTTCGCAAAGCAAGTCTACCTACAGACTGTGGGCATAGGACCCTTTAGCGAACCAATTAATCAACCAGTCCAGTGGGCAGCAGGTCTGGCCAAAAACAGGATTCTAGGCCTTTTGGACCTACCGCACTTTGGGAGGGGGCAGTATGCAAATAACTGCGTCAAGCAGTTGATGGCAGTCACACATGGAGGATACGTGTGTCTAGAACAACTCATCTCAATAGACGTAGAGCACATCACATACATCACGGGGCTGTCATCATGGGGTGAGGATCTCGCGCAGTTCCTTAAAAAAAAAATGAAGGAGAAAGCATTGGCCGAAGAAATAAAGAAAAAATGTGGCACCGAAAGGGGGTCGCGCGGAATCATCATCAAGCGGATTCATGACATCGCGATAAGAATGGCCACAAAAATCATGGCATGTAAATTAATCAAGAAATGTCGCAAGGAGGAAGTCTCAACCGCGGTTGTCGTAGTCGCAGCACAATGTACAGAGGGAACCACACTCAGTTGGGCCCCTTATTTACTGAATCTGTTCCTAGACGACTGTAAGGATGCGCAGGATCTGGGGACAGAATTTCATTATTCATGGCTATTCATCCTGATAGCCTTGATCGGATGGAAGGAGTTGAAGTATTCATTTTTTGCCACTAAACCCAATCCCTGCCACGGAGCACGATACTTATCGTTGGGGTCCACTTCAGACTCCAAAAACAGAAAGGAAAATGCAACCATATTCGAAGGTTATCTTAGTGACATACAGGACAGCATCACCAACACTTGGAGGGTCACACCAGAAGCAACCGCATAGTATTAGGGCATAGCCAACTTCAAAGCCACTAGACATACAATGTGGATCCAGGCGCAGAAAGATCTTGATAATCAATAGCTACAACTGCGCTATTGCATCAAGCAGGCAGACATAGAGATGGTCCTTAAGGATTGGGAAGATGACTGGAGAATTCCAGTCCTCATTCGAGAAATCCCCGCAAAGATAGAGAAGGAGGCGGTAAGACAGGAATAGACACATGTCGAGGAGATAACAGTGCCCAAGAAACCAAGGACATGTCAGAACAAGGCATAACATAAAAAAGGGGGGACATCCAAGACAGGCGCCCAGGCAAGGAAGAAGAACAACACACATGCGCCACAGGTATAGCACAAACAGGCTAAGATAGCACAGGGAAATACATCAAGTGCTACTCTACAAAAGCAAGGCCAGACTAAGAGGCCATTCATCCAGACGAGGGGTGCACGCAAGAAGGAAAAGGCACACAAAACATCCCCAGAATACACGATCACCGAGGACAATGCGGACATGGTGGCCCAAATGATCCAGGATCACACAGTCGAAGATTTCGATAATGTAGCGCGCCAAAGGAACATAATTGAGGAAGAGATGGCACACATACGACAACTCCTCAAGAATCTCGGAGAAGTGCAGGCAGCCGACAGCAGAGTAGGAATGGTCCCATCAGCATCACAGATAGGAGGCGAAGCGGGCTCAAGCGAGCAGGACAGGATCCTGACGACAGCAGACCTGAGCTTGACATTTCACGTCACACCCAGCGTGCTACGCATTGATGAAATCGTGGGGCAGACACCCCTAAAGGACTTGGCTCAAATACAGTTAGTATTGACATAGATACCAACCAAGGCCTTGTATAAACTAATAGTCAGCGTCACACAGGAAGTACAATCTCCCGCACGCACAGATGCAGCGGAATTGCAGCAGGCAAAAGACAATCGGGACGAGTTGGAATTGGTACTCGAGCAGGTTAAGATCGATACCAAAGATGAGAAGGACCGCGCGAATAGGCTGGAGCAGAAATTGGTTGTAGCCTATAAGAGAATCTCAAAGAACGTGGAAATGGTCGATCTCACGGTGACACAAAAGATTGATCAGATTGTGCAGACAATTGATCAATACCAACAGGAGATTGAGCGCCTCTGAAAGTAGCTCACACCTACCACACCACCAGAGGTGAAGGATCAAAGGAAGCAGGAGGAAACATCATAGATAAAGGAGATAGAGCGACAAGTCCACACGGCGGTCGACTTGTTTGACAAAGCAACACAGCCCTGGACGAAGCTGGAAGAGGATCAGTAGGTCTAGCAATGGGACCAGGAAGGAGAAAGGATAAGCGCAGCTATCCAGAACCTCGAGCAGAGGAAGAAGACAATGTCAATCACGGAGCGTGTCAAAGGAGAGCGGGATATGAAGAAACTACAGGGAGAACTCACAGTTGTGTAGACATGGAAAAAGGAGCGTCGGGCTCAAATGGAACCGCTTTAGGAGCGAGCAGTAGAGGTCATTGCACAGGCGGAGGAAGCCAAAATGAATATGGCACAAACCCAGGCAGAGTGTGCAATAGGATGGTCAGTGACAAGATCGCAGTGAAGGTATTGGATGCACTCAAGGAGAAGACCGTGCAGGCCCAAACGCAAGCAACGGAGCTCATGAAGAAGTTCCAAGCAATCGCAAGAGAGATCGATGAAGCACACCAGGGTTAGGTGACTCGGGATGAGCCACATGTCAGTGTTGGGGGCCTGTTGGAAGCAGGTCGAATCATAAAAAAAGGTTATTTTGGGAAGAAAGGCATGCAAGAGGAAAGCAACAGTTGGAAGGAAAAGCACCACGCGTGCATGCATGGAAGACCTAATAACGCTAGGGTTAGGGGTTTTGTAATATATTGTAATGGATAGTGAGCCAAAAATATAAATAAGTAGTACTGAAGAGAGAAAAAAAGGAGGAGAGGGAGACGAGAGGCGAATAGGGAGAGCCAGAGGGGAGAGAGAGAGGAAGGGTACTGTAAGAACTATATGAATCATTAAGCTGGTGAGCTAAGTAGGGAATGAGAGACTTCATCCTGAGGGTTAGATCGTTGGATGAGGATCCTGGTGCGATCTAATCAGCCTCCCAGGGATCGAGGAGCTATTGAGGAGAGTGAGACCTAAGAATGTAAACATGTGCAGCGTGATATCTTTCTGAACCATAATAAAAGCCTAAGAGTCAGATCTTTGTGGACAAAGCCCAGGAGGGGGTGAACCACAGTAACACTATGTTGTGGGATTGAATGAATGTGTCTTTGTGTCTGATTAATTGATGAATGTTGAATGAATGAAGTGATTAAGTAAATCTGATATTTTACATGCATGCGTAGAATAAATGTTATAACAGGATGTTAAATAGACTAGATAAAGGTTGTGACATACAAGCACAAATCTCACTCAGTCCCAGGTTGCAAACACCTGAGTATTGCAGCCACCCAAAAGAGTTATCTCGAGTGAGACTGCACAGAGCATTCTATGTACTGTGTTGCCTTCTGGGTAACCAGAGGGGTCGATAGTCTTAAAGGATTTTATTGGGAAGCTTCTTGGTTATGAATCGGGGTGACCCTGTAGTGGTAAATGGCTAAAGAGAAAGACTATAACCAACAACCTCCTTCTTGAACACCAATAACCACAGCATCATCAATAGACTTTCATCTTGACCACATGAGAACTTCACCGTCAATGAAAGCAACTATGAATCCTTTCTCATCCAAAGTTGAGATAGAAAGGAGATTCCTCTTCAAACCAGGTACATGCAAAACATCTTTCATCTTCATAGGCTTTCCAGAATCCAATCTATAAGAAGCTTCTCTTACTCTTTTAATAGGACATTGATAGTCATCACTGAGCTTCACCTTGTGAGGTGAATCCTTCTAAACTAATTATGAGAAAGAATCCTTGTAACCTGTCATGTGCTTAGAAGCACCACTATCAATAAGTCGTGTGTCACTTCCATGAGTAATTGTTCATGTAAGAGCTGATATCAAAACATATTATTCTCTTGAATCATCTTCTTTGACTCTCTTTTGATCAGGTTCATCGTCTTCTATGGCATGAACATGATGTCTTTTATACTTTCCTTTTCTGACCTGATCTTTTGAGTGGGGACGGTTTATTGCAATGTGTCCCATCTTCTGGCAGATGTAGCATCTGTAATTTGACTAATCCTTTTGAAACTTTTGTGTCTTTTGTGACCCTTGAAACTTTTTGTGTGAGTGAACCTCTTTCTTGCACTTTCATTTTCTTGCAAGTGTTGCTAGAGCTTGATTTTCATCATCGCCTAGTTTCTCTTCTCTTGCTGCCAATCTAGCTTCTTCCTAAGTGCAATCCTCCCATAGTCTGCTCAACCTCGTTAGCTTTCTTCTTAAACAAATTCCCTGAATGAATGATTCCCAAGATCTTGGAAGATCATTCAATGTAGTCATCACCAGTTAAACTTCTTCAAATGTCTCCAATGGCTTCAAGTTGTTCTCTGAGTTGAGACACCCTTTTGAAGTAAGATTGAATGGTTTTTGAACTCTACATCTTCACACTCTTGAGTTGTGTCCTCAACGTCATCTTCCAGTTGATATTCTTGCATTCATATAATCGAGATAGGGCATCAAACATTTGCTTGGGAGTTGTCAAGGATGAGACATGAGGGATCAAATGATCCTTGATAGAATCAGCAACGATTCTCTTTGCCTTGACCAGATTCTTCTTTTACTTTGCTTTGGCCTCATCTTCCTCTGGTTCTGGAACTTCCTCTTTGACAAAACCTTCTAGATCATTCTCTTCTAGAATGAGCATTACTCTATACTTCCATGCTCGGAAGTTATCATCGCCCTCAAGATTCTCATCAAGCTTAGTGTTGGAAGTCATCTTCCCTTGGACGAAAATACAATAAGAAAATAAAAACTTTTCAAAGAAAGGTTTTGAACTTACTAGAGAGTGTGTCATGCCAAGGTGATCTGCTCCAACTTCATACTGCAACTGCCTAGAGGTCTTGATCTAGGGTTTCATGAGGAAACCCTAATTTTTCAACTTGAGAATTTTGGAATTATGATCCAAATGAAAGGTGTGCCCTCCTTAGGCGAACTCCTTGATCACTTTATTTTGACCAGCGTACTTCAGAAAGAGGGTGACATCATCACCTAGGGTTTTATGCAGAAACCCTAATTTTCAGAAACTATGAAAACTGCAAAACTGATCCAGGGAAAATATGTGCTAGAGTTAGGAGATCTTCCTATGATCTTGTTTTCCCCAGTGAGTTTCTCTAGACTGTGAAAATGGCTTCTTTCAAGCCCGCTCTGATACCATGTTAAAATGTTTCTTAAGCAGTTAAGTGTATTCAGTTTTCTTTAACTTTTAACAATTAGAACAATAATTGCATACATAAAGATCACTAAAAGAAAGACATCCACGGTATACACAAGATTTATCCTGGGAAACCCTCTTGGTGGAGAAAACCGAGCAAAGCTTCTTCAATATAGATTCGTCAACAAGTACAACGTCTCTCTCCGAGAGAGATCTCACAAAACAGAAGACAACCACAAGATAAACCAAAAACCCTAACCAAAATAGGGTAGCGCACCACTAGACCAAGATAGACCTCCAAAATATAACTAAAACCCTCCACGAGAACAACCCTACTCTATCATTGTGTCTCCTCCTCATACTTACACACTTTTTCTTGAGAGAGAGAACATGTATTATGTGTTCTCCAAATGAGGCGCCTAGCCTCTTATAAATACAAGTTGGTTCATTCTAAAATTAGGTCAAGGTTGACTTGTACAAATGATACTTTCTAATTTACATTTTACTTTTACAAAGGCACAATAGGGTCGAATTTACAAATACAACATACTATTATTCTTTTAAGGTTTTGAATTGGTCTAATACAATACATATATAATAAGAATATATTTTGAAGCTACTCAAACTTCAACAAAAAGCACCACTGAGTTTCAACTAAACATCAGAAGCATTAACAACAGAAACCAAACACACAATGCACACGAGATATTTGGGTAAACACCCTTGGAAAAACCCTTACGGGAAAACCAATGTTGAGTTTGATTTTATTGCTAAAAATCTTGGGCTCTCGTCCTAGGATAATGACCCATCAAGGGAATACAATGTTGTAGTAGATAGCCTAGCCCACTTGGTTGCTATATCTCATGATGCCCTTCACACTTCCTCAGTCGTGCTCACTCAGACACAGGTACATGAGCAAAACTCCCTCTTGCTCCTATGCACTCACTGTGTGCCTCTCACTCTCCTTAGATCTACTTTTACAATCCCCTAATGACTAAAACCCTAACCTTAGAACTCAATGGCCAAGATTAGATCTTGGATCTCACGATCTAATGGTCACAACTTAATCTCTCATTGAGATGACTTAAATCACTTAAGTCACTCAACTTTACAAAAAGTAACTGTAGTCATTAAATAAAATCACTTTAAAGAGTGTTGCTCAGACACCTCCACGTGCTAGGCACCACCAATGCAAATACATGTTCAAGCTACCCCAAAATCTAACACTCTCTCTTAACGAAGAAGGTACTTCTGGAAGAACCTCGTCCTGGATCAATCTCTGACCCCATCAAATATGTTGTTGTTGTAGTTGCTCCCTCTGAACTGGAAGACCCTCTTGCTTCTTGATACCTCTGTTGCACTATGATCTGATCTATGATCCAAGATCCCCTTGAACCCCACTAAAAGTTATCCCAGCACCCTGTACAACATGCCCTCATTGACGCCAAGCCTCATTGTTGCATCCTGGGTATCTGCTCCCTCTTAACGTATAATTACATGTCCATCATTGAACATAACTATATACCTCATGTCCTCCAAGGCTGATACTGAGAGTAACTTCAACCCTAGGACATACATCACTCCTGCCACCTCTAGAGAACCACGTGACTCTAGCTGGAATTTGACCCATCCAACCCCCTTTACTGCATGCATGGTGTCGACCCCACTGCCCACATGCAAGTCGGTGCCCGTCTCTGAAACACTAAAGAACATCGACCTCATTCACGTCATATGGTGAGATGAGTCATTGTCCACAACTCATCCCCAACGCTGCCATCTCGGCAACCTACTGAAAAATCATATTTTTTACTTGTGGACCTGTTGCCCGGTCTCATTGCCCACTGCCCGGGCCTGCTACCCGCTACCCAGGTCCCTGCCCAAGGTTGTCGGGGGCTACCCACAGCCTCCTATTGTTGCCCGTGTCCTTTTCTGAGATGCACGGCTATCTCATCCCACTGCCCGACAATTTTCCTCACTGCCCAAAATTTTTTGGGCAATCTTCCCACTACTTGGACCTGCCTGCTACTTGGGTGTTGCGTGGACCTGCCTAAGGGCTGCGTGGCTGCCCTACTGACCATGTTCATCTCTTTGCGGTCGTCCCGCCCTCCTGGCAGTTGTTGGTGGTTGTCGATAGTTGTCTCTTAGTTGTTGGTGGCTACTATTTGACGGTTGCAACACTCCACGACTACCTATCTCCTATCATCAACACGTCGACAATCTCCTCTGGAGTCTCGTGCTTCACCTAGTCGGCGGCTCCCTGCATTGACTACTGCCCTCAGCGTCGGCAGCGTTCCTTTACCTCTCGTTTGGCTCGATCCAAATCTGACTTGGCCTCTACTCTCTATCGTCGCCCAGCTCCAGTCGTCCAATCTCTTCGACGACTGGTCTGCCCAGCCTCCACGCACCTTTTGTCATTCTCTTTTTTCTCAGGACTCATTCTCACACGGCGACTGTCGTTTTCTCACCCAGCTCGATCCATAGTCCCAACCGTCATTCTTTCACGTGACTGTCCGGATTTCCTCATTCGATTGTTTTCACCCAACAATCCCTCTACCACTCTACCCGCAGCTTCCTTTTGCACCTTCTCTCGATCGAACCACATTCAGTGACCTCTGCAGAAAAACGAAAACTCTCTCTCATGCGTCCGCTTTCTCTTCGGATCTTCCTTATAATCTTACCTCTTGCAGCCTCCTCGAGCTTACCTGCTGGCACAATCCTCCTCATTTCTCAACCACGATCTGTCTGCGCAGGTCTTTTCTCTACACAGACAACAGCCTCCATGCAATCCTTACTCTGTTGCACGATCCGTACGGTAATATTTTGCAACTCTATACACGTACGGATGTCTTCCTTTTCTTTTTTTTAATTTTCTTTCTGGGTTTCGCATTTATCCTTCACTGCAGCCTGAAACTTAAAAAAACATCCCGCAAAAATCTCGATCCTTTGCAATCTAGTTTCGCCTTCAGAGACTCAACTCTGATACCATGTTAAATTCCAGAACCCAGCACTTGGCTAATAATCCCAAATGAAATCACTTCATTAATTAAAAGAACAACTGAGTTTCAACTAAACAGCGGAAGCATTAACAACAGAAATCAAACACACAATGCACACGAGATATTTGGGTAAACACCCTTGGAAAAACCCTAGCAAGAAAACTAGTTTTGTGTTTGATTTTATTACTAAAAATCATGGGTTCCCGTCTTGGGATAATGGCCATAAGAGGAATACATTTCTACAGCAAATATTCTAGCCCACTTGGTTGCTATCTTTCATGCTTCCCTTCACACTTCCTCGGCCCTGCCCACTCAAACACAAGTACATGAGCAAGACTCCCTCTTGTTCCTATGCACTCATTGTGTGTCTCTCACTCTCCTTAGATCTACTTTTACATTCCCCTAATGAATAAAACCCTAAGCCTAGATCTCAATGGCCAAGGTTAGATCTTGAATCTCACGATCTAACGGTCACGACTTAATCTCTCGTTGAGATGACTTAAATCACTTAAGTCACTCAACTTTACAAAAAGTCACTTTAGTCATGAAATAAAAGCACTTTAGAGAGAGTTGCTCGGACACCTCCACATGCCAGGCACCGCCAATGCGGAAGTACCTGTCCGAGCTACACCAGAAGCTAACAAGATCTTGCTTCGGAGTTCGAGATGGAGCACATCGAGTTGATGCATTACTTTTTGGGATTGGAGGTGTGGCAGAGGACAGGTCATATTTTCCTGAGATAGGGAAAATATGCAGTGGATATCTTGAGGAGATTTGAGATGACAAATTGCAACCCTATGTCTACACCTACGACAACCAACTTGAAGAAGTTGAATGCTTTTGAGTCTGAGTTGGTTGATCCCACTGTGTGTCGACAGTGGATTGGTTCTTTGATATATCTAGTCAACACAAGACCGGATATTTGTTTTGATGTCAACACCCTTAGTTAGTTCATGGTTGAGGCGAGGAGGGTGCACTGGGTGGCAGCAAACATGTGTTCAGGTACCTACGAGGTGCGATAGATTATGTATTGAGCTATGTTTAGGGAGATGGATTCAGATTGATCAGCACAGACTTAGACTGGGCAGACAGTGTAGTTGACAGGAAAAGCACCTCAGGGTGTTGCTTTAGCTTGGGATCAACAATTGTTTCTTGGTTTAGTAGGAAGCAGAAGTTAGTGGCATTGAACTCCGCATAAGCAAAGTATATGGCAGTCAGACAGGGGAGTTGTGAGACCATATGGTTTCACAAGTTACTCATTGGATTATTTGGTCAGAAGTTGCAGCCAACCATCATTCACTGTGATAATCAGAGTTGCATTAAACTCTTGGAGAATCCAATGTTCCATAACAGGTCGAAGCATATCGAGATCAGGTATCACTTCATCCGGGACTATGTTCAAAGAGGAGTTGTGAATCTTCAGTACATTTCTACAGATGGGCAGGTTGCGAACATCCTCACGAAAGCTTTGTTAAAGGGGAAGTTTGTGTTCTTTAGAGATAAGTTGGGGGTGGTGCAAAACACCTTCCTCGCTAAGGAGTGTTAAATTTGTTAAGGTTTAAGCTATTATTAGGTTTCTTTTCAATTTACTAGATAACCATAGCATAGATAGGATCACTTAGAGAAACACAATCACAAGATACACAACATTTATCCTGGGAAACCCTCATGGGGAAGAAAACCCAGCAAAAACTTCCTTAATATAGATAGCCAATACAATGCCAAGACAATAAACCATACACTAGAGAATATCCTCCACTAAGCAATGTGTCTCTCTCTCTTCCTTCTTCCAGCAACCGGTAATTGCATATTCCTTCAATACTTGCGCACTAGATGAGTGAGTTGAGTGAGTGAACAAATGAGATGCTAGCTTCATTTATTTATATAAACTGGCAAGCTCTGAAAAGGTATCTCTTCGTTGGGCAGGGCTGGCTTGTCTTTCTGGGTGGTTAGGACCACTTTAGTTTGCATGGGGGTCGACTTCTTAATTTGCATATTACAATTAGGGTTTGACCAATCCGCAAAAAGGGATTTGGTCAATCCCAATGCCCAACGTGATCAACCACAAAAGGGGCTTGCTCTAATGAATAATAAATAGAATATTTTTTGCAGTTACAATATTTCAACATTCCCCCTTAACAAAAAGGGTATTCTACAACATCATCAGGAGAGAGAGAGAGAGAGAGAGAGAGGGCAACAACATCAACAGCGTCTGGAACACTGACTGGCATATCTATAAATCATCGAAAGTTTTTCTCATCATCAATATCATCATTCACAGCAGTGAGCCGGAATGGCATCATCATCTGCATCAACATGGATTAGTATAACACTAATACATCATCATCAATAACAACAACATCACAGCACAAAGGCTGGAGCATCATCAACATCAACACTTGGCTGGAAATCTTCAGCACGAAGCTGGCATCACAGCACGAGGCTGGCAACACAACAACATCAGCACGAAGCTG
Organism: Picea mariana; assembly: GCA_032191745.1. Taxonomy (NCBI): domain Eukaryota; kingdom Viridiplantae; phylum Streptophyta; class Pinopsida; order Pinales; family Pinaceae; genus Picea; species Picea mariana. Next base: position 25,590 of record JASDQU010187554.1, read on the forward strand.
GAAATCTTCAGCACGAACCTAAAAATCTTCTGAACTAAGATGGCATCACAACACGAGGTTGGCATCACAACAACAT
>JASDQU010187555.1:3554-20462 GCA_032191745.1 Picea mariana
AACTTTTGGCTACTTTTCACACTTTCATAGATTAATTAAATTAATTGAATAAGATATATGCAGTTCAATTAATTATTCATAAACATGTATAAAAAAAAACTGTACGAAGTAGATAAAATATCATTCTTTTATTTATGTAACTTGAATGAATACAAATAAAATCAATCCTTTAATATCTTCAATGTCAATTGAATATGAGAGATCCAACTCTCTGATACAAGACCCAACTTGTAGTTCTTATATCCAACTGAGAAATGAGGAATCCAACCCTCATAACAAGACCCAACTTGTTGATCTCAGATCCAACTGAGATGTGAGGAATCCAGTACTCATGACAAGACTCGGCTTGTAAACAAGAACCAACCTGATAGAATGAAATTTCATTCAATCCATTATATATCCATGAAGACACCTTCTTCCCTTCATATTCCTTTACTTATTTAGTCCTCCAAAAGGTGCCACTTTGAAACATTGTGTCATTTTGGAATGAAACATTGCTCCCCTTCATTAATTAATGCAAATGGTTACTTTTATTAATTAATTTTCATTCACCAATTTAGACATCTATTTTCGTATGAGATTCTGGAGTGATGGAAATGAATTTTAAAATTACACGACATGGGTTTTTTGCAGAACATGCCTAATTAGTTGACACAAGAAAAATTTCCCTAGAAAGTGTGCGAGGTTTCTGGTCTAGGCGGTTATTTGAAGCAACCTTGCCCATATTTTCCTTTCGTTGTCGGATGCTAGATCGACTTCAATACATATTTCCTTTTCGTGAATGTCTAAATCGACCTCTACATATCTCCTTTATTGGTGATTATTTAAAATCAAATTGTAAACATTTTACTTGATGGTTATATTAAAATTGGTTCTCTCTCAGCTGCTAGTCACTAAAGATTTGACTTGGTCTTACCCTTTTTCGTATTTTCTTCCTCATTTGATCGACAAACATCTTTTTAGTTGACTCAACTAGGAGAAATTTCAACTTGAGTATTTCAATTCTAGTCGACTCATTTTTCTTTAGCCTCGACCTGACTTGTATTTAAGTTTGATTTGACTTCGGCCTTTAGGTTACTTATTTCTTAGACCGAATCGACTTGGAAGAAAATCGACTTTGGTCGTCTCGACTTGATTTGGCTAGCTTGTATTTCCCAACTCAATTTTCCTTTGACTTCGACCTTCAGTTGGTTGACTTGTCTTCGACTCGTCTTGAAATAGATAGACTTGTCTTCTCCAACTTCCATCAATCTACAAGCTTGCAGTCGGTCAACTTGTCTCAGATTCGTCTTACAGTCTATCAACTTCTATATAGTTGACCTTATTGTTTTTTGAATCAAATAGACGAATGACTCGATGGTGTCAATGATTCCTCACCAAACATCCACCATTGACATTTTGTCTCATATATGAACTCTTCTTCAATTGAGATTTTCTGAATCACTTTTAATGTGCTTCTTTATTTGTGATTTGTATGGATCCATATTGGACTATCCATTTACCCTTTTTATCTGGACAATTTCTTCTTTTGTGCATGGATGTTAATGACACAATCTCAACCTTATACAATACAGGATTAGTGTATCAATCTCATACAATATATTAGTCAATATTATCTTTTTACTGATATTCAATTCATCTTCATAACATTATGTCCAATATTGACAATTCTTGACATTCAAGTCACCTTCATAACATTATGTCTAACCTTCATAACATTATGTCCAATATTGAAAATGCTTGACATTCAAGTCGCCTTCATAACAATATGTCCAATATAGAAAATTCTTCTCAAAACAATCAATAAATGATACTTAACCTATTTATCAAGGTTGAAATCAATGAAAACCAAATTTCCAACAAAAATTTCTTCTTGTGAACTCTCCACTGCGGCAAAAACTCCTCATTACCAACAAAAATAACCACTTAAATGCCTTTCACCTCTTCTTTAATAATCCTTTTTATGATTATTTAGGGTTAGAGTTAGGGTTTTATTTTCCCCTTTGTAGATATGAACTTAGATATTCATGCCATCAACTGCGACCCACTATATAATATCAAAAAATTCTCTTAAGAAACAATTTTCCAAAAATACTTAGCTGCCAAGCTGTAAAATAGTACCGAATGTAATTTAATTTTGTAGGGAATGAGAGTATTGATTCTAGCCATGGAAACAAATTCCAAATTTTTCTTCTCATCTCTACCTTTCCAACGAGCTCTCGTTTTCTCAATTTGGATATAATGATCAAAATATATGGCCTCCGGAAGATAGAGACTCAACAACCATCGATTTATCCATGTGAATTTTGAGCCCTTGATTTATTAGTCTGCTCCATTTATCCCACATGCATTGGGGAATAGTTATCATATATTTTTTATAAGGAAATGCATCCCCATATTATTTGTGCATGAAAAGAGAAATATGGAACCTTGTGTAGCTTGTGCATAATATAGCTTTTGGTTGCCACCTCATCACCCAATCATCATGCCAAATCACTTTCCCAATCATTTGTGTGCCCATTAAGTATCATCCAAGTGTCACTTGGGGGTAGGTCCACCTCACTGCCACATGTCACAATGAGATAGGTCCACCTCACTACCATGTGTCACCTAGGGATATGTCTACCTCATTGCCATGTGTCCCAATATGGTAGGTCCATGTCACTACCATGTGTCCCAATATTCCAAAGGATGGGAAAGGGATAAAACTTAGGAATATAATAAATAATTGCATGAAATAATAAAATCAAAAAACAAAATTACCTAGAAATAAGACAATAGAATAATGCATGAATAAGAGTAAAAATAAACTAAGTACATAAATGTGGGTTGCAGGGTTAGGAGTAGAAGGTGAATATGAGGGAAGGGCTCCCACATCCACATTCATGAAAATGACTAAGTATAGGAGTATGGAGAGTAATGTAAAGGAATATAGAGAGTAGTGAAAAATGACTAAGTATGGAGAGTAGAGTGGAAAGCAAGGAAAAATGGCTAAGTATGTGATGCAGGAGCATCGCTCCATGTCAACTAGCCAGCCAGCAGCCATGCCAGCGAATTCAAATCGAACGCTAAAAGAGAGGCACAGTCCTCATTTTAAATTTGAAATGAATGTAAATAAATTGTCTTAGGCTGGTGAGCCATGGAAGCCGTGCCTTTGAGCAGGCATTAGGTAGATCGACTTTAATGCTAGATCGACTGAGATCTAGATCCAGATGCTGGACTAGACAGCCATTGAATGTAATTTATTAGAGTAGGTGAACCTGGAGGGAAGCACTCGATGAGCCCCTCAGGTAAAAGAGATTTCTAGATCTCATTTTGAGTAAGTAGAGACGAGTGATAGTAGAGCATAGAGAAGAGCCAGAGAGAGCTCGAGAACACCATTGTAAAATACAGACATTTGCCATTGTTAATATAACAGAGCAGTTTTTCCTGCATTGATTCTGTGTTGAATGGATGTCTGTGTGTGTTCTCTATATATGCTGTGAATGTATGTTATGTTGATGCATTCTTCATGAGTTCGTTTGATTTCAGGATGAAGTTCTTTTAGGCTTCACGCCAAGAGGGTGTGACAGAACGCTGCGGGTTCTGAGAGCCATGCACAGAGGATGCACTTTTGAACTCTGCGGAGTCAGACAAAGATGTGTTGAGGCACAGAGACTGAAGTCAAAAAATCAGAGGAAGACCTCAAGGTTGCTGAATACCTTGGAGACAAGGCTGTGTATCTGAGACACAGTTGCAGACAGAATCACTGAGGATTCTGTAGGAGCTCTGCTAGGTGGACATTGAGCATGAGCACGAGGTGCTGGAAGAAAGAACTCGGTTGTGAGTTCGGAGAAGACCAGAATCACTGAGGATTCTGAGAGTCTCTGCCAAGTGGGCATTGAGCAGGTGCGAAGGGTGCACACAAAGAGACAGAACCGTTGGAGTGTTCTGTGGAAGAGAAGATACCTCGCCAGGAGGGTGTCGAGGAAGCGTGCAGATAGGCACAAGGAAGAAGAGAACTCTTTCAAGTTCTAGAACTTGAAGGAAGATTCCACTGAAGGATCTTCATTGGGTTACTGAATACCCAGAAGGCTCTGCAGAGGCGCAGAAGTCAAAAGAAATCCTTTGGGGAGTCGAAGGAAGAGAGCTCAGGAGGGATAGCACCAGCGTGTGCGTGAGAAGACTCTGCAGGAGCGAAGATGTCGAAATCCTTTAAGGGTTCGAGAGGGAAAAGCTTAGAAGGAATAGTGTCGTGGAGAATGCATAGTGAGGTTCAAAGATGTAGAGCCCGCAGAGGAAGGAAGCAAAGGTCGAGGCCTTTGGAACCTTGGAAATTCTCCCAAGGTAGGAAGAAAGCGCGTGCATGCTCAGGAGGGAGTAGCACCAACCGTCAGATCGACAGGAGAAGAGGTCTGGACCGTTGAAGATTCACATCCAGGAAGGCGTCCAAAGAAGTGCGCATAAGAGGAGGGAACCGAGAGCCGTCGGATCTCACTCGGAAATCCTGACAGCTGTTAGATCAGGAAAATTCGCGCAAAGTTTAAGTAGCCAGAGGAGCAACATTGGCCATTGGATCAGCCGAGAGAATCTGGACCGTGGATTCGTGTCCAGGAGGCAGTGTAGGAAAGGAACAGAAGAGAACAGATCTGGGTCATCAGATCTGGAACAGATACCCGACAGCCATCAGATCTATGGAAGTTCCACGAGGTTTAGTTATCAGGACATCTAGGGTCCCGAAATAGCAAGTTGATCTGGACCGTTCATTGGGGAGCAGACACATGTCACGAGATCACCCACATCGGGGACTCGGGCATCGGGAGTTGGAAGAGGAAGAATAAGTCGTTCAAAGCCGCTAGGTGTGAGGACGCGAGGCGACGAAACAACGAAAGAGATCTGAATCATCCGTTGGAGAGGACGCGTGGCAGAGATCGAGAGATCTCGCAACTCGGAAGCTCGTGAGTGGAAGAGCCAAGGATTGGGTGTTAAAAGTTGTGAGGTGTGAGGTCGCGAAGTGGTGAGAGGATCAGGAGCATCCATCTGGGTAGGACAGGTGGCAGAGATCGGAGAGATCTCGCGAACTTGGGAGTTCGTAGGGTGAAAGCCCAAATATTAGTTACTCAAAGTCGCGAGGCGCAAGGACGCGAGCCGACGAAGTAGCGAGGAGATCTGGATCGTCCAATTTGGTAGGACAGGTGACAAAGATCGAGAGATCTCGCAAACTCGGGGGTTCGCAGGTTGAAGGCCCAAGCGTTGGGTGTCCCAAGTTGCGAAGACGCGAGGGGTGAGAAGGAGATAGTTGTTGGATCTGGATCGAGGAAGACCATTGGATCCGCACGTGGGATCGTGCATCGGATCCTCGAGAGAAAAGGCTCGAGGATTTAGTCACGAAAGTCATGAGATTACGAGGAAGCGATATTTTGACAGCTGGAAGATAGCGTGGGCCATAGCGAAGTCGGTGAGTGGAATACAGGTGGCACGAAGCCCTCAGGATCTCACCGTGAGGAGCCCCGAGATATTGGCGTTAAGACTCGCGATCCTGCGAGGTCCGAAATCTCGACAAAATATGGGCCGTTGAATAGTCAACTCACGTGCGCATTGGCACCTCAGCACATCGGGTGTCACAAGGTGGAAAATCAAGCGTTTGATATAGCGAGTCGCGAGGTTGTGAGATGGCGAGGTAAGGCCACGGACGCGGGCAATGGTCATATGGTGGAAGCTTAGCCAGGAGGGCTAGCGCATAGGAGCCGAGAGCTCATCGGAGAATCAGAGGTTGGGAGTTGGAGAGTACAGTGACTCTCAACAGTGGAAACGCTGAAACCCCAATAATGAGTCGGGGATAACCACGGCTAAGTGCAGGGGCTGAGGAGGAAAAGAAAGGACCTGTGGACCGGGGCAGGTTTTCATCAGGGATTCCACGAAAGGGATCTAAGGAGCTGCTTCGGCTCAACTGAAGAAGGGATTTGAGAACGAACCTGTGAGCAGAAGGTCAGGTAAAGAGACCCTGCGGGGTGGTAGGTTGGACCTCTTTGCATCAGTATGAAGTAAGGGGAGGAAGGAAAATGACTAAGTATGAAGTGTGGAGAATAAGGAAAAGAGTAAGGAAAATGGCTAAGTATGGGGCATTAGTATAGAGATGATTGAGGAAATAGATATGAGTGAGGAAATTGGCATATATTGGGCATACAACCTATGTTTTAGATTCCATAAAATGTTGGATGAAACTGACACATAGGGATATTAAGTGAGAATATGGACACAATAAATTTCCCTTTTTTTTAAAATATATTTTTCTTTTCTTCTCTTTTGTTCAAAAGAGAAACCATGTATGTTAGCCTTTCATGATGAAGAACTGAAATATTGAAGCTAATTTAAAACTTGTTGGGTCTTCATGATCAATAGGTGAGGGTTATTTGACACTTTCCAAGTTTGAACTTTTTTTTTATCCATTGGAAAGAGACATAGGTTCAAATATGCACCCCAATCACCTAGTTGATGGGTTTTTAGGAAAACACATCAACATATGGCTCCAATTGTGGCACAATGGCCCCCTGTGGGTTTCCAAGGACCTAGAACAAGACTAGTTGCATTTATCCATTGGGATATGGAGTCATCCCAAAACCATTATCTCAATACAACAAATGCTTATTAGACAAACTTTACTGAAAGACAAAATTATATACATGAGAAAACAAAATTGATCTATCTTATGCTACTTGAAGAGAAGGGATACTTTCAAGTGTAAGTATACTTCCAATGTAGCCATGCACATAACCAATTAATATGATTACTTGCATCCTTGATTGAGAGTTTTGTTTCATTGTCCATGTTCTCAATATATTATTTCATCATACAATGACCATGTTTCCATGGTGAGGTTATAGAGATAAATTGTTTCTGAACATATGTGGACAGCTGTAGGGATGTCTTTTGTTGTTCACCAACAATCTCATTATCTTCAGAAGTAAAATATACCACCCATGGAACCTCTTGTTGCGGATTCCCTTCTTCTTTTGATGCTTGAAACATCTCTTCTTCATTAAACTCTTCTCCATATGAGAAATCAATATCTTGAAGGTTTAATGTAAAGTGATCAATTTTATCATCACTTTTGTTGATCCCATGTTGACATTCCTCTTTTAAATTTGTATAAACTAGCTTTGGCCATTGAGAACCCATTGCAATAGTTTCACCATGATCATATTGAATGAAATCTTCATGTGCATCTAGTGGAGGTTCATCACATTCATCCTTAAACTCATTGTGATCATTACTCTCAAATTGAGAATATGAGAGCTATGAATTTCCCACCAATGGAGCATGTAGAGGATCATATTCTTCTTGAATTGAAACCTTAGGGTTCTCATTTTCAACATTTGAAACATAATCTGATGTAAAAAATATTTCACATATTTCATCAATTTTTTCTTCTAAATCCTTTCCCCCATTGTCTTGGAATAATATTTGGAAGTTTAAAATATTAGCACCGGTTTCATGAATATTTCTTTCAATGAATTGAGCTCATTGCATTAACACTTTCCAACTACACTTTCCCTCTTGCTTCAATAAAAATATCAGATTCATGGGAAAGGAATTTTCATAACAACTAAAAATGATGACATCATTCAAAAACATGTCTTGAGGAATCTCGTGAAGGACCTTCATAAATATAAAAGTGAAATGTTTGATTGTCTCTTGCTCATTCATTTATATCTCAACCACCTTCAATAAAAGAGAATATGGATATTTCCTTCGGAAATATTTCTCGACAAATAAATTTGATAATACATCCCAACTAGTGATGGTTCTGGTTAGCAATGGATAAAACCATTCACTAATACTTCCTTTTATAGTTAAGATAAACAATCGACATGCAATGCCATATTCAACCACATTATAAATATCACAAGCACTATCATTCATAACCAAATCCTTCTCTGCATCTTTTGAAGTATTCTTGAAGAACATGGGAAAATTCTCCATGGAAATATTTGGCAAGGGAAGAACTTCTCCTTGAAAAATGAGTGAACCTCTGTGCAACGATTTCTTTATTTGGGTACCTTCTCCCTTTATTGTAACTTGAAATTTTTTTTTGAGCTTGGTGGGGAAGGGAAAATATCATCACAACATGAAAGAAACTCTTTGGAGGAGTCATCATATAGATCTTCTTGAAATTATGGAATCTTTTTGGTGGAGTCGCCTGGGCATATTTCTTCAAAATATGGAGTTTTAATGATGGAGTCACCAGGGAGCTCATCCTCCAAAATCTTGGATGGTTCTTTTGTTTTGTAGAATTTGGCGTAACTGAATTGTGCCTGAATATTTAATAACATGTCTTCAATTCCATTTGATGCTCCTTGAGCAAGGTTTTCAAGAACCTAGTTCATCTTAAAATAATTTGCTAGATATTTTTCTAGGACTTGACTACACAACTTTTAGTTTTCCAATAATATATGATCCTAAAAAAGTATTGTATTTCTTGAAAATGAATCATTCCAATTTATGGTTTTTGAAACCATCCTTTTGTTTGTCCCCAATATGGTCACCAAAAATGTTGATCTAAACTATTGTTTTACGGGTTTTAAGATAACATCATGAGGATAAATCCCCCTATTATTTAAAGAGGTGGTACTCTTTATTAACATATGGAAGGTTGTTCTTATGAACTTATATGCATGCAATAATAAACCTTAACAAATATTCTAATAAAAATATTATATACAGATCAACACCTTTGAAAAACAAGTGTCTGAATGATTTGATTCAGCCCTGAATATTGTTGTCTACAATAAGACCTTGTTATCAAAAAAGAGAATTAGGTTGTGATGAATATATGAATGAATGAAAACTAAACTATCTCAACATAAACTCAAAGAGAAAGCCTTAGCATGCTTCTTCTTCCATCCTCCCTTGTTCCTCCCTTTCCTTTTGCTTTTAACAAGTTATAATTGGTTGAAGTAGTTAAACCAACTCATTAGTTAAGTTAATTAAAAGACTCAACTAACTTTAGTTAGGGGGAAAAGTAATAATCATAATAAGGGTCATAATTAAATAATAACTAGTAGGTGGGACCCCTTGTGACTCCCTTTAGTTGACATCAATCATAACAATCATAACATAACCATTAGTTAAGAAAAAGACACCTCCTTGTGCCTCCCATTAACATATTCACTTTTGGCAATTAAAACTCACGCAATTTGAAATTATTTCAAAATAATACTCATATATCCAAAATAAACATGTTGTCCAAAGATCCATGAAATCCACTGTCATGAAAATATAGATAACATAAAACTCAAAAACCACATTTCCCAGTTTACGATGCAACCTTTCCTTGGTTGCTGCTGTCACCTCTTGATTTTCCTGAATTTTCCTTAGGCTGTGCATAGCCTTTAGGATTAATCTCGTTGATCACGTGGGAACAATCATCCCTCAAATTCATTCGGGAAGACACGGATTTGCTAGAGTCATAGGAGGGTGGGGAAGGGGCAACAATGGGTTTTCCTTTATCAAGTGCATAGTGGGCTTCAGTCTTCAATCTCTTGCTAGAATGGGAGGATTTCAATGGCGAGTGGTTAGGGGAAGCTTGGACAATGGGGTTCAAAGGAAAAGGAGCAGGCAAAGACAAGTTGGGCCAACCATGATGTTGGGAGACTGCCGGGTGGACAATCTCTTGCCATCCATCATTTTCAGGGACCTAAGGTTGCGAGGAGACATGAGGAGGTACAGGGATACCAGGGGCTTGCGGGGCTTGGAAGGGAGGCCTTTCAGGCCTAGGTTGGACTATTCCCTGCCCAATCCAATTAAAGAATCCGGCATGAAAAATTTGGCTAAGCTCTTCTGAATCAACGTCAAAATGTATAGAGAACCTAGGCCTTCTTGGGCCTCGGTTTCAGTTACCTCTACCTCTATTTCCTCGGTGATGGCTTCCATAACTGAAAAAACTCATCCTGCATGTGTAATCGATTAGAAAATAGTCTTTTAAATAACAATGGATGACAACTCTTAAAAATATGAAATAGATTTGGCTCAAAATGTATCAGACTCATGCAATCCAATCCATACAAATTGTTTTACTGTTAATCAACGAGCAGGGGAGTGAAACAAGTTTCTGGGATATGTGAGGGGTTTGTATTGAGTGAAAATATGATATAATGAAAGGGGAGAAGCATGGTCACTACTCAATGAAAACAATAATCAACTGTAAAGAAAACCGATAAAACCTCGCTGCAATCCACACAAGACACTGCTACTTTCATCCATTTTAACACATAAATTCTCTTGACTGTAATTAATCTCAGAACAGGAAGTGAAAAAGGAATATGAGAGGTGACGGGGTTTGTAATTAGAGGAAAGTGAAATAATGGAAAGGAATAAGGATGATTACTGTTCATGGAATTAATTAAGTGATCCATGAAACATTCTGTGACAAGAGATGCATCAACCATCCATCACTTGACTAAATAATAATTTCTGTGTATCTAACAAGTTCACTGTTCATAATCAAATGTCCACACAGTTCCATCACAAAAAAATGGGTATCCTATACAATTTGCAAGAGGTCTTGTTCCCTTCATTCATATACTTTTCATTTGATAACAATTTACGCACAATACCTATTTCCAATTTGTAACTATCAAAAACAACCATTGTCCATGCATTTCTTCAATAAAAAATAATACAGAAAAGTCATGTTTACAAATTAATAATGAAGTCACTATTTACTGTAATCGGGCCCATATTTTAAATGCAATGAAATTTGTCGAACATAAATGACAGCAACCAAAAATAATCAAGACTGGAATACAACCCACAGTCATCATTTAGACAGGGTAATTTTGCCCAAGAAATGTAGTTATGCCACTGTAGAAAACAATTCAATGTGACTTAAAAGTTGAGACACCTATCCAACACGACTTTCATCAACAACATGCCTTCTTTAACTAGTGGTAGATTGCAATAAATAACATGCTTAAAACTCTATGGGTATCCATGAGTATGAAAACAAGCTATCCATACCACACATAGTGCACAGCTAACAAAACTCCATGGTGCAATATTTCCACTTAACACAACAACACACAGTCACGATAATAAATCAACATATTGTGCTGAGTTATAAATTTATATAAGATTGCTTCGATTTAGTCACACCGTAATCGACCATGCTGTGCACACTCATGCTTATTCAACCAACAAACACAAGAATGCAATAGATATACTTTCTATAGTCATCTAGTTCAGGAGTCATTCGACCCCAAAGAAAACCATAGTTACGATGACCATTATCTATTTTGAAAACACACAACGCGACATGTGTGAGAAACACCAAGCGTGCCAACTATCATCCAAAAATTATTAGTGCAAATACTAGTGATTGTATATCAACCAAAAAATTCGCCACTGTTGTAGAAAATCAATCAATTGAACAAGATGTGGTAGCTATGCATACCCACACATTAATTTGAATTGGGGCAACGTCCCTCTCCATTAAACAATACTAAGTTATCAAAACATAAGGAGAGTGACTGTGTAACTTGAGTCGTGCAGATAAAAAACATGGTTTACCAACGTTATACAGAGGTAGTAACTAAATTCCAAACCAACATGAATGTCATATAGCCAATTGGACGAGTCTGTACTAAAAAATAGTTGGCAATATACAACCATCCAACAATCAAGTGGTAAAACCAACAGGCCAGGCTGGTGTTCCATGTCAACCCTCGGACCTGTGGAGTTAAAGGTTTACACTGTGACTAACACAGGGAAGCTAGAGCCAACTTCCTTCAATGGTGAAAAACCCCGATGCCAATAGTGCATACACAGAGGGAGCCACAAATTATTCACGGATAGATAACAAGTCTTGAGATAGGAGGGATACCATAGAGGAGGGCTGCTTCAACCCGACCTATAGTGATGCTTAATGCACGCAGGGTGTAACCCTTGTGGCTCTTAAATCAACCATAGCACTGAAGTGATGACAAGGCCGAGTAAGAACAGGAGAGCCCATTTCATGGCCTTTAGTGATAAAATCAACCATTTCCCAAATGAACAAAACATAGTGATGAAGAGTGCCTTCAGCCATTAAACCCATAAAAACCATAGATTGGACAAGTGATGCACATGCGTGGGGACAACCAGCCAAGAAAACCCAAAAAAAAAACTTCCAACTAAACCAAAAAGATCACAGAGAGCCCTTATGGCTGCTAGCACCCAGGTTGGCCCAATAAAACTATGAATCCAATACTATTGCAGAGGAATCATCACAGTTCATTCAAAGAACACAATTTTACACAGTTGCAGCCTTAAGGAAAACACAAACCGATACACCTGAGCCAGTAATTATTTCATAACCAGAGTAAAATCATGAATGGCCAAAAAAAAGACATACCTATAATTGAATTCTTTAAACCGAGAGTTGTCCAAGCAGTTCCTTCCTGCTAAAATTTTGGAGCATAACCACAGCCAACATCGAACAATAGCTCGACTAGGGTGGTGGCTAATGGAAGGAGTAAAGGTGACGTGTAGTCAATGCACGTCACCTCCACCCACAATTCATTAATTCAACAATACATGCCAATGAGCCCTCCATTAACACCATTAATCAAATCATGCATCGAAACCATCACCATATTACAAAGCTAAATCACATACCCATTAGTGTCCATTATTTTTTCAAAATGCGCCACCCCTATTTTGTCCATCTTATCCATATTTCCAATATAACTGAATTTAAAACGCATAACCATTACCACTATTACCCTGCCAATATGCACCACCAACATTTCAAACCATATGCGTATTTACCATATAATTCAATCACAATTGCATAACCATTCACTTTCTAGCTATGGTTTAACAATAATCATCAAGTGTTTTCATGCATGTAGTATAGTTAGGATAGCTTTTAAATCATCCCCTTGCAATTGTTTCTCATTTCTTTTAAGTTATTCACATGTGATATTGCAGAACTAGGTCCCCTTCTCTTCATTTGTTCTAGTATTTGCCTCTCTCAAAACTTCCCTTCATGTAATTTTACTAACATGTTTGTTATGCAGGTGCAATAAGAACATACAACAATGAGATTAATGGATAGCATAGGCTGTAGTAACATAAGGGATCGACCCTTCATAAGCTCAATTTATAACCAATAACCACAAGATCTTCATCAACCATGTAAGTCGTGTCACACATCATCTCAATATAAAAAATGAACATATCTTCTCTCCAATAGTTCAAGGGGGTCCAACCTACTAGTATTATTTATTTTTTATAATAATAGGAAATACTTTGCAGGCAAAACTTCGTTGACAATTTTTAATCGTCAACAAACTGGTGAATCCATGGGAAAATTTGTTTCTAACAAATTTAGAAATCAGAACTCATGGTTTCACAGAGCAAGGAAAGTAATTTTAGAAGGCGTAACCAAAATAATTATGCAACAGGGGGAAGTGAGCGAATTTAATGGAAACAATGATCAGGAATTTGGGAATAACTTATGAAAAATGTTAAGTATGAGGGGGTTTACTCCTGTATGCACAATTATTCATCCAGATTTGACTCTTATCTCAAGGAGAAAAATTAATGGTTCCACTCTTTTATTTCTCAATGGATGAAGAAATGGAAAGAAGAATTGGGAAATAACCAATTTCTTTACAAGACAACAATGGAAATATATAACAATTTCAAGGGTCTTTCAGAGGAGACATCACAAGAGTTATGTAAGATTGATTGTTATTAACTGACAATGCTTCGAAGGAGTGTCACTGTGGAAGAATTGATCCAACGTTCTATCTTGACCAAACACTAAAAGATGATAAAGACAAAAATCGCAACAGAAGTAATAATGCAGAAATTAAAACAACAACAGTAAAAGACTCAATTTAAAAAACAACAAGGAGAGAAAACTTTAACTTAGAAGGCAGAAATCAAGGTACTGTAAGCGTAGAAAAGAAGCACAAAAATTGAAAGCATATCTAGGCTACTAGTATACAACAAAATCCATACAGCATTAGAAATTTTCACGTTGCTTCCTCGTAATATTTCAAGCGAGGGCTGTCAGTGCTGTAGGGAAATAATTGCTCCTGTAAATCCTTTGAGATATAAGAATTAATATCCAAGACAAAAGAAATTTGGAAAGGACTGATCACCTGGAAACCTGAAGTAATCATCATTCCCTTGACTCACACAATTAGCTCATCGAGATAGAGATGAAGACTGACCAATTCATCGAGCGTCACGTGCATAGTTTTTTTAAAAGCAATACATGTATAAAGTAAGCTAAAAAGCTGACATTTGTAAGGCATGGTATTGCAATTTGTAATGAAAGTGGTTTTGTGAACAATTTTCCATTTTACTTTGATTCTCTTGTAACTAAACAGACTGTCAAGTAAGGGTTTTAACTGTGAATCCACAACTTGTTGCAAAAACATTTCTATACTGAGATGGGAAAAGGGATTTCTCAGAATCACTTGCCTGAAAGTTCGAAGACAAATATTAGTTCCAATATTATTAGTGGTACTCGAGGCTGATTCCCAGATTGAGACCCATTCAGGGTGGGGTGAAAAAAAATTTCCATCCCTTAAGAAATCTCTCAAATCCCTTCGAAAGGGTGCCTCCAGTGAAGAGTTAACAAATTCTTTTTTTTGCCTAACTAGTTTCATAATATGTTGAACAAGGCCAGGATCAAAACCATGAAGATCCTCATAAGACCAAGCAAAAACCTTTTGAGATTCACCAAGTAGTCTGGTGGACCTCATCTCTGCTTTACCAGAACATTGGACCTTTATTTTATCATTGGTTGAAGGTTCAAATGTCCTAATGTTCAGGAGGATGGTTTCAATCACCTTCCTCTGTAACTCCTCTTCTTTTTGTTTTTGCTTATTTCCTACAACTCTCAAAGAAAATGAACTCTCAAGAGGATTCAAGCCCTCAGGAATATTATTATTTTCTACAGATATAATCTCCTCGGGCTCAAGAGGTTCATTTTGAATGACAACACAAATTCTCTCATCGTTAGGCATGGCCACCTAGAATCTTTCATTTTCAGAAATGTATGGACGATGTAGAGATTGGAAAGCACAATCAAGCCAACGAGGAAAGAGTTGCTGAGTAGGAGAGGTTGCAAAGACAACTAACTGATAATATATTGAATTCAACTCCTTCTTAACAAGAGTGACGTTGAAATATAGAAGGTTCAAGACAAGTGCCCAAACAGTTTGGGAGTATTGTTCCATCATCTTTTTGCTAGGAGAGCATGTCTTACATATCAGATTCACAACAAGCTTAGAATTTCTAAAAACTGAAATTTGTCTACAAACAAGATTAAGGGTGTTCTCAATGCCTAACAACAAATCTTCGAATTCAACGGTCTTGTTTGAACAAGCAAACTCCAACCTATATGACAGATTATGAATATTTCCTGCAGGGGAAACCAAGATAATACCAGCCCCGTTACCTTCATTAGAGTGTGAACCATCAAAGTGCATATGCCATAATTCATCATTTGAATCAATTCCTTCCATAGGAATATTATCCTCTTCAACAAATATGGAATATGTTAGCACATGCATTTGCAACCAGAAGAGGCTTGCCTCTCCATAAGAAACTAAATAACATCTACATACATATACAGGATTCTAACATATCAAATCAAGGTTCTTGATTAGTATCATCATACAAAATAACACAGACATTCCATAGCACCATGGCGCTATGGAATTGTCTATGTAGCATGGTCTTCCATTTTACTACCTAAAATGCTACCAAATCTATTAAGCAGTGGAATGGTGGCGCTATGAATTCCATAGGTTGTTACCAAATCCATTTTCATGTCGGATGCTACCAAATCTGTCAACTTTGAAGTGATGTAGTTTTGAATTATGATGGTGCTACCAAATTGCATGCAGACACATAGGCGGGTGCTACTGAAATTTTGGCAGAGACCGAATTGTGCATAGTTATTTTTGGACACTTCTGTCGGTTTTGAGTGACTAACTTAAACTTGGATTATGAACAAATGAGAAGTTATTTTTGAAAATTGGAGGAGGTTTTTTTTCATCACGTACCAAATAACAAAAACCTCTCTCATGTTTTTAAAATTTGTTATGGTTAGAGAGATATAATACATAGAAGTGGCGTTATGGAATGTGCTGCGGAAACTCTGTTCTAGACTATTGAACTGATATTTTTGACCAGTTGACTTCCAGGAGAATTTTCGGGTGAACCAAGATGAATTTTAAAAATATGAATGAGGTTATTGTCAACCACAGACCCATGAAAATTAAACTCTTTCAATTTTCACACAGGTGTCATGGATTGGGAGATTTGAAAGAATCTTTGAGCCTTATGTTTTTAGTTTTCGTGATTTCTTGTTTGAGACATGTTTTTGTGACACCTGTTGCGGCCAGTGGGAGATGAATTTAAAGAAACCGAGAGAGGTTTTTATTCATAACGAGATTATATACAAAAAATGTTCTCATATTTTACACAGCTGTTTTGGTTTGAGAATTACAAGTGGTGTTTGGAAGCCTATTTTTCAGAATTTCGCCTCTTGAAAACATGAAATTAGTTAAAACATGTCATTTTCTGTTTGTAGTTGTTTCTATTTTGGGAAAGGGGTTGGAGTTCGAATGGGTGAGCTAGAAAGGACCTATATGGCTATATATTTATCGTACAAGAGGGTAGTAAGGAGGGATTCATGAGCCAAGAGAGATGAGAAAGCTAAAGGAGGCACTTTGCCTATGATCATTGTAACCCTGAGGGGATTCTGTTTTTGTAAACATTTATGTTATTGAAGGTTCATGATATCTTTGTTATCAGATTGTATCTCTTGTTTTCTTTTCCAATTTGTCTTCTTACTTGAATGAATTGTACACCTTGAGGATCATGGTTTCCTTTGATTAATGGATTCTTGAGCATCTGAGGATC
>JASDQU010187556.1:0-20537 GCA_032191745.1 Picea mariana
GTCGGAATGCAACGAAACTAAAGCCAACCTGTGTGGAATGGCTCATAATGATGGAATATGATCATCAATGCAAGTTGGACCCCACAATGCCTCTCAAATACCCCTGTACTCGCTCTAGCACCCATCTAGCTACTCTGGTCATCATAAATCTCTGCCCTGTGATGATGTCCCAAAGTGGGGACATTACAACCGCATCCACAAAAAAATCCCAAACCCCATATATTCCAAAAGCCTTTGTGGAACTTTTTTCCCAGTAAGTTTCCCACCAATTTTTGACATGGGGTAGAGCCTTAAGGAGTGCGAAGGTGATCTTTTCCCTATCGAAAAAATTATGATCAGAGAAATGACCTTCTAGTAGATTTAACCATTTTTCTAAGGCATCCGCATCTAACTGTCCTTAAAATATGGGAATATCAAAATTAACTTGTACCTTGAGCGGAGAGGTACTTCCAAAATGGTCGCTTGATGAATATGCACCTATTTTTATCAGCTGTGTTGGCACAGGGGCAGGCCCAGGGTTCAATGCTCAAGAGCACACCAACAAAGCCCTAACTACCAACCCTTTCGGCAACACCTGCGAAGTAGATGAAGTCTCACCCAAGGTAGAGGCAGGGGTGGTTGCAAGGCTCAGGTGTCTGCAACCTTAGCTAGGACACAGATCTATGATTATCTTTCTTACAGCGCACTTAGCATCAGTTATTCCTTCACATACATTCATTGATATACTTCGCAGAAGTCACAGAGGATCGCAGTGAATAATTATACTAAGAATGATTCAGTACTTATTCACAGCAATATAGGTTAGATTTAACAGATCAAGAACTAAGCATCTCATATATCAGATGTCATGTTCATTCATTCATCAACATCACAGAGCATGACTAGATCTACTTAACCACATCAAGCACTTAGCCAAGAAAGAGATACATACATAAGAGCAAAGAACAAAACACTATACACACAGTTACCATGGTTCACCCCCACCCTGGGGCTACATCCATAGAGTCTTCTTTATCTTATCTTGGTCAATAAGTTACAACACAGATCTTTAACGACCCTTACTTTTCACAGGATAGAAGATTTGCACAGCTCGCTAGATCCATCTTTCTTTCTCTTTAGCATCAGACTATAACAACCTGCACTTAGCTCTCTGATCTCATG
This sequence comes from Picea mariana, assembly GCA_032191745.1. Lineage (NCBI taxonomy): Eukaryota > Viridiplantae > Streptophyta > Pinopsida > Pinales > Pinaceae > Picea > Picea mariana. The sequence goes on from JASDQU010187556.1 coordinate 1,162, forward strand.
CACAGATCACTCTAAGATGCATCTGATCACACAGATCCCATTACTAGCACTAATCTTTCATTCATACATCACACAGACGTACTACATTACTATCTCCCCTATCTTACTATCTATATTGCCTATTTATAGATTACAAAATGGACCTAAACATGGGTAAACCCACGGGTTGACATCCCTTTCCCGTTACATCAACCCAAAACCCTAAAATGGACCCCAAATTAGGTCTTGCTTCCTTATTTTCTGCTTCACGTTGCGCTCCTTCCTTGGCAAGTTGTCACTGTCCCAAAAGTGGTCAATTAAGACCAAGTACTCTTCAAAACTTGGTCAAGGGCCAACATGCCCTCAACACTCACCTGTGACTCATCCCAATTCACTCAGGTCTGACCAATTCCTCTTCAAACGCCTCGAGCTTGGATCAAGCGGCTTCGACCTACTGCAGTGTGACAACCTCTTGTTCAGTAAATTCCTAGAGTACTATGTCATTGAGCGGTCCTTCCAGGCATTGTTCTGCAGTTATGACACCCTGTTCGAGTTGACCTCCCTGGCTTTCAAGTTTGGCAAACAGTTGGCATGCCTTCTCTTGGAGTGGTTGCATTCATTAAGAGACGTCCATTACTTTACTTTGCAATGTGTGTACTTGTTGTTGGGCTGTGCGTTGCTCTACGAACCTCTTCATTCTTTCGACTGGGTCACGGACTTCAGTTGTGCTTGTAGCATGTCTGCATGTTACTTTGCTTCGTGGAGTTGTGCCTCCAATCCCTACAATTTTGGATTCTTTGCAAGGGATTCATAGGTATGGGCACTTCTAGTGCTTAGCTACCTACATTACGAAGCCAAAGTTTTTAATCAGTCGACTGTGCTTCGAGTAGTGGCTTCTCTTAGATCTCTTATCTCTTGGGGTGTCTCATGCATGGTGCAGAGCTCCAGATCTGTGATGCACTATTGAAGTTGCTATATTACTTCTTCCAGTTGGGTCACCTATTGTGGAAGACAATCTTCCATCTTCACTTCTATGATTGTCACAGAGAGCGGTGCCTTGTGAACTCTTTCTTGTGTTTCAAGTTGCTCTGCTAGCAACTGGTCCTTGCTCTGTTGTAACTGGGATTTTTCCTCCTCCCATTTCACTTGTAAGTCAAGCTGCTCATGTTCTACCTTTCTTCATCGCTCTTCATGTGCGCTCTGTTCTTGCGCCAAAGCCTGGGTGGATTTCGCTATGTCTTCTTGAGCTCGTCAAAGGCGAGCTTCGACTTTCTCAGCGATCTGACATAACTGTGTGGTCTCATCACATGTTCCTGATATTTCCATTGTTAACAGTGTTGTAGAAGCTGCTTGGTTGGACTGAAGTGCCTCTTGCGCTTCTTTGAATTCACCTGTGATCCGACGGAATAGCTCCTCCTGCTTTGCTTCTTTCTTTTCCGCGAGCTCTAATGAGACATCATTCAGCATGACAATTAAGAAGTCAAAATCATCCGGGGTAAGTGTAGTCTTAAGCATGGTCCGAGTGGCCTTAGTTTTCTTTCTGGATGAGAGCCTCAGTAGGGTAATATTCCTTTTCTTGCAGGGATCTGCCTCGTCCCTAAGCAGGGTAACCTCGCCTTTACTCTTTTCAACTTCTATGCCCCTTATTTCTTCATCGTCACCTCCCTTTGCAGGTGAGAGAGAAGCCCTATTTGTCGATGTGTTGTGGATATCTTGAACTTCCACATCCTTCTTAGTCTTGCATGGACTTGGTGTATCTGGCATAGCTTCAGGGCTATCTACATCGGACATCTCTGCGGGGTCTGCTACAACAAGGAGGTCTGCCGACCATTCCTTGGTAATCTCCTCCAGGTCATCTTCTGTCAGCTTGTAATATGACTGGAGTTGTTGTTTGTGCTCTTCTAAATGTGCTCTAATGTAGGTGAAGTGGCAATCTGCGCTGAATTTCATCAAAGTTTCAAACCTATGAAGAGTGTTGGGTGTAATGTGCGATGTATACTAAATGGAATTCCTCAACTGAATGTAGTACACATGGAAGACAACAATGGACTGCCACTTTTTGTTCATGTCGCTGGAGTACCACAGCGTACAGAACTTCACGACCAAGGGTTCAAAGGGTTTGATCTCCGAAAACATCGCTCCCTCAGGTAGTTCCCACGCGTTGAAGGCGATGAGTATGAGCAACCAGCTAAAGTGGAACTCATACCCTTGGTCCTGTGCTTGTCTACAGTCAATCTCTAGCTAATTTATGAGGTATTTCACCCAGTTCATTTGTAGACCCTTTGTGCACTTCCTTGCAAGGTCAACTACAAATCCGGTCACCTGTGTAGGTCTGTTTTTTCAGACTAACTTGCCTGCGATCAGCTAGAAACCAAAGCATATTGTTGCATTCTCAATGGAGGCTACCTTGTAACCTCGCATGCCTTTCTCCATATTTCCATATGTGTCCTTTATTCATTGAGCGAGAGCACGATCTGCGGTCTTTCCAGGGTAAAAGTCCTATGGGTCAGGGCCTTGCATGCTTAGGCCAATGATCCGATTGATCAAAATCGAATCCACGGTGATGCACCAATTCAACCATAGGTATCCTTCGTGGTAGTAGGACAACAACAGTCGAACATGGGCATTTACTTCCTAATGCCTCCCGAAATGTCGAATCTTCATTACGTTGAGGAGGTTTGACTGTGCAAGGTTATGGGTCCATTGTTGTGGTACAATCTTGGGGTTCTTTCCTTTTGTAATAGTCAAATACTTGTGTGGGGATAGCATAGTGTATAACTTACAATATCCAAGGTTAAAATCACTGAATTTCAATGAGGTGAGCTTCTCCTGGTCAGCATGAACTGCGTGCATTCCTTTCGCGAGGTACACAGTGACTATAGCATAGTCAAAGTCTCTGGGTACAGAGTCTTGATTCACTGGTCCTCTTAGTGGTGGGATATATTTATTCAAGATGCTTGAGATCATCTTCACAGTGGCGAAGTCATGTTCGAGCTTAGATCGTCTTTTCGAAGGCGGTCGGGATGGTCCTGCTCAAGCAGTGGAAGGGGAAGATGGAAGTACACCTGAGGACGATGCCTGTACACCTGTAGACATTATGTGTTTTGACATGACTCTCTCAGCCATTAAATCGATTATAACTTCTTCAACAATTTTCTCAGCAACACTGAGCTCGTTTGACATACAAACTTGGGTCAGCTGGCTCGAGTGCAAAAGGAATTCGGAGATGACAATGAATAGTAAGGCAATGATCTCAGGGCAAGTAAATCTCAGGGTTCGCGCTCAGATTCTCAATTAGAAAAAAGTATTCTTGATGCATGGCATGTCAGGTTAAGTAGGCAATCTCAACAACAGTCTACTTGCAATGGACATGGGGCCTTCATTAACTCCATTCTATTCATTCTGGTACTATCCAACAGTCTAGTGGTAACCCATAATTGTTTTTCAATCCATTCAGGGTGACAGTCGAATGGGTATATCGGTTCCAATGACTATATTGCTTTGTCGTGGTGAATTACTCTATGTCGTTATTCTGATATCTCGGTGAAGCTCCCATTCTGCAATTCTTCTTGCTACAAAGTGTCCTCTAGAACCTCTTGTAACCTTACAATATTAGCCCTTTTCTTTATTAACTTCCTATCCTTCTTCCCAGTGAGTTTCGTCTCAATAATGATTTTACCATTCTGATGTTTATCTTCTATGGTCTTAGTTACTTCGTGTTGTGGAAAATATTTCTTAGGGTTCCTTGATAATACTTCTTTTGTATCAAAAATAGGTAACTCGATCTTCTGCGGATCTCAAGTGTTCTCTTAGCTTTGACATCAGAGGTACTAATATTAAATATCTGCAATCTGCTCTTCTATTCTTCAATCAAGTGCGCGATCCTTCTGGTCATAAAGTCTTTTAACTCTTTCTTCTTCTATTCCAACACTTTCTCTTCTTCTCTTTTTCTAGCCTATTCTCTATCAATCCAGGGTTTTCCTATGAGCATGGTAAACAGGGCTCTGTCTTCAACAAATTTAATGATCTTAAAGTCTTCCTCTGTCGAACTTCCATTCACAGTCATAGGTATTTGGGCGAGCCTTCCACATAGGTTTACTAGCTTTCCTCTAAAGAAACGTGTTCCTCCTAGGGAAGGGATCATGGCAAGATTTCCTATAGCTTCCCAAGTTCTTCTGGCATAATGGTCACTTGCGCTTCTTCATCAAGAGTACAGTCAATGTCAAAGTCCCTTATTATTTCTTCGATTTTCTCCTTTTCTTTGAAGATCTCTAATAGCCTAACATGTCAGTGGTCATTCAAGGTATCTCTCATCTGTAGCAATATCTTTTATGATTCCTTCTGGGTTTCTTCTATAATCTTGGTCTCTTGATCTCCCTCGGGGTTTGCTTGTTCCATATTCAGCTTCTCAAGCCTAAAAATTATTCTAGGCAAATCCAATACTTCATGGTCCATAGCCTTACAACAGAGGCAACTAGGTCTTCTCCCAAGGCATTCTTTAGCAATATGTCTCGGTCGTCTGCAACTATAACAAAGGGTTAATCCTCTCATCCATTTATATGTTCCCCAACTCCTTATATACTACGCACTAGGATCATGGTGGATAACCTGCAAAAAACTTTTTCTAGGAGTCTGCATCCACTTTTTAGTCCAAACATTTTTTCGATGCATAGGTATAACATATCTATCACTATACTTATCAGATCTATTCATATCAAACTGTTTTTCATCTATTAATGCCCTAGTTTTGAAGCTAGGACAGAATCTATAAAACATACCTAGATCCATGCTTTAGAAACAAAAAATATCACTTATCTTACTTCTGCAGAGCACAAAGCTTCCAGATCTAAAAATTTTAACTATTCTTACCTTTATTAAGGCATAGAGATTACAGATCTTACCTTTTTCTTTGCAGATCTGACTTCTTTTCTTCATATTTGACCTCTCTTTCTTCAGATCTGACCTCTCTTTCTTTAGATCTGACCTCTTTTCTTGGCACAAAGATTCATAGGTCAAACAGAACACTGCGCACCAGGGAAACCGATCTACGCACATAGCTTATTTCACACAAAGCTTCTTCTTCTTCAGTTCCCAACAATCATAGTTCCAGGTCCTGGCAATGGAACCATTTTTTGGCACAGGGGTATACCCAAGGTTCAACGCTCAAGACCGCACCAACAAAGACCTAACTACCGGCCCTTTCAACAACACCTTCGAAACAGATGAAGTCTCACCCGAGGTAGAGGCAGGGGTGGTTGCAAGACTAAAGTGTTTGCAACCTTAGCTGGGACACAAATCTCTGATTATCTTTCTTACAGCACACTTAGCATCAGTTATTCCTTAGCATACATTCATTAATATACTTCGCAGAAGTCACAAAGCATCGCAGTGAATACTTATACTAAGAATGATTCAGTACTTATTCACAACAATATAGGTTAGATTTAACAGATCAAGCACTAAGCATCTCGTATATCACATCTAATGTTCATTCATTCATCAACAGCATAGAGCATGACTAGATCTACTTAACCACATCAATCACTTAGCCAAGAAAGAGATATATACATAAGAGCAAAGCACAAAACACTATACACACAGTTACCGTGGTTCACCCCCACCCTGGGGCTACATCCACAAAGTCTTCTTTATCTTATCTTGGTCAAGAAGTTACATCATAGAGCTTTAACGACCCTTACTTTGCACAGGACAGAAGATCTACACAGCTCGCTAGATCCTTCTTCCTTGCTCTTCAGCATCAAACTATAACAACCTGCACTTAGCTTTCTGATCTCATGCACAGATCACTCTAAGATACATCCGATCACACAGATCCCATTACTAGCACTAAGATTTCATTCATACATCACACAGATGTACTACATTACTATCTCCCTTATCTTACTATCTATATTGCCTATTTATAGATTACAAAATGGGCCTAAACTTGGGTAAACCCATGGGCCGACACACCTTTCCCGTTACATTAACCCAAAACCCTAAAATGGACCCCAAAATAGGTTTGGCTTCCTTGTTTTCTGCTTTGGGTTGCGCTCCTTCCTTGGCAAGTTGTCGCAGTCCAAAAAGTGGTCAAGTAAGACCAAGTAATCTTCAAAACTTGGTCAAGGGCCAACAAAAAAGCGTTAAAGGATGTGGGAAAAATTCTCCATCATTTCATCCCTCTGTCGCGTGAGAGATTTCTCAAGCAACATATTAATATAATCATTTGCTCTATAATTTTTATTTTCTTCCTCCATGGAGGGTTTATTGGATGTGCGAGAGAGATTGCATTCAAGAGAGACAAGATCGAGACCCAACTTTCTATACTCGGACCTCATCGAGGGCATGCACTGAAAAATGATCAAGAGCAGCCTGCTCTAATACCACTGATCCAGATTATTTTCAACATGAAATGAGTGCAACGATATAATAAAGAAATGTACAGAGATATCTCAAATATCCAATAATGTAACAGAAATGTACCAGAGATGAAACCATAAACACAGAGATACAATAATACACAATTTTCTATTAATGAGAAAAAATGTACAAAAACTGTAAAAATACAGAGTGAAAGACTTGCTAGAATCGTGGAAGCTTATCTCTGAGAAGAGATGTGTCTGCTACTCGCATTCGCAAGAAGGTGATTTTACAATGAGGATCCATAGGCCTTTTTATCATTCATTTAGGGGGATCAATCAGAGCCTTCGACTATCATTGAGAAGGCTGATACAAAAAAACATTCATTTAGGCCCTCAAAATGGCCCTGGAAGTTAAAAACTACTAAAAATAGTAAATTACCAAAATTGCCAGAAAACTATTTTGAGCTAGTTGGAAAAGGAGGGTGGCCACTAATATCAACCTGGATCAATACTCCCTCCTTAGGAAGCAATGGTATCCATTGTGTTGAGTTCCCGAGGGAGAGGGAAAAGTGTTTGTTCAATATGCATCTTGATGAGCTGCTTTCCTTGTTGGAGACGTTGCACTTCTTAGCTTGTTGAAGGTTGTCACGAACCTATGGTTGGAAGGGGTTGGACCTTTTTAACCAGTATCACTAAAGTGTCCACTTGATGAATATGCACTTGTTGTTATCGACAAGCGTTGAAGGATGTCGACAAAATTCTCCATCATTTCGTCCCTCTATTGCGTGAGAGCTTTCTCAAGCAACAGATTAATAGAATCGTCTTCTCTGTCATTTTTCTTTTATTCCTCCTTGGAGGGTTTCTTGGATGTGCGAGAGATATTGTCTTCAAGAGAGACAAGCTCGAGACCCAACTTGCTATACTCGGACCTCGTCGGGGACATGCACTGAAAAACGATCAAGAGCATCCTGCTCTGATACCACTGCTCCAGATTATTTTCGGCATGAAATAAGAGCAGAGATATAATAAATAAATGTACAGAGATATCTCAGATATCCAATAATATAACAAAAATGTATCAGAGATGCAACCATAAACATAGAGATACATTAATACACAATTTTCTATTAATGAGCAAAAATGTACAAAGACTGTAAAAATACAGAGTGAAAGACTAGCTAGAATGGTGGCAACTTATCTCTAACAAGAGACGTGTCCTCTACCCATGTTCGCAAGAAGGTGATTTTACAATGAGGCTCCAAAGGCATTTTTATCATAAATAAAACCCAAAACCCTAACCCCGAAAAATGAAAATCCAACAGTTTTGTGGACCCCGTTTTGGGTAGTTTTGTGTATCAACTTCCTGAGGGCGTAACTTTTGCATACGATCTTCATTTTGGGTGCATGATAGCTTGTTGGAAAGGTATCGCCGGAGATATTTATTTAGAGGGCTCAATCAGATCCTTTGGCTATAATTTAGAAGTGTGATCCAAAAAAAAATTCACTTAGGCCCTCAAAATGGCCCCGGAAATTAAAAACTACCAAAATTAGTAAATTACCAAATTGCTAGAAAATTGTTTTGAGAAAGCTAGAAAAGGTGGGTGGCCACCAATATCCACCTGAATAGATCCTCCCTCCTTAGCAAGAAATGGTATCCATTGTTTTGAGTGCGCTTGGGAGAGGTAAAATCATTTGTTGAATATGCATCCTGATGAGTAACTTGCCTTGTTGGAGAAGTTGTGTTGCTTATCTTGTTGAAGGTTGGCACAAACCTATGGCTGGAAGGGTTGGACCTTTTTTATTAGTCTGTCTACATGATATGCCTATGTTCAGAAGGAATCTTTACACTTTGTTTCAATCTTTTTGACCTGCTTCTATTGGATAAAAGGTGCTTGGGCCGAGGTTGTAGTGGTTGGAGTATCCTTCTGTTCACCTTTTGAACATATTGTGAAGAAGTTAAAATTTGTAGTATGAGATACTACCTTGTGGCACTGTTTAGGTGGAACAGTAGTCAGAACTACCTTTGGTATTATGTAGAGATGACCCCCTAGAGAAACAATGACACTGCGGGGTCGAGACTCATAAGTAACATTGTGCTTCCACATATATGATTTGCCCAAGATAACATCACAGACATCCAATGAGGAAACATCACATAATTCCTCATCCTTGAAGGGCTAGATTCTGTATGAAAATCGACACTGCTGGCTGACACAGAGGTCTCGTCCCTGGCGAAGCCACCCAATGTTGTATGGTTGGGGGTGTGGTGTTGTCAAAAATCCCAATTGTTTGACAACCTCTGCTGAGATGAGGTTCTTCTGGATTCCACTATAAACAATAAAATGCAGTGAGATCCTCTTCACCCACATCTGTGAATGAAAAAGGCACTCTCCCTCTTCAAGATCTTTGGGTTCTTTTAGTTGAATTGTTGTGGTCGCGACAATAGTTGTGGGGTCTACGTTGATGATCTGTCTTTTACCGGTATTTTTAGAATCATATTTTGAATCATGGTTCATATCCTTGTTATGATCTCGACCACCAATGACTATTTTGAGTGACATTCATCGGTGTTGTGCCAGGGGATTTTGTGGAAATCGCACCATTTTCCAGTGTCCTTCTTTGTCTTCCAGTGACGCTTATTTTATTTTGGCTTGCACTGGTTTTTGGGAGACTATTTGTTAGGGCCATATTTATCATACTTTGGTTTTTGCAGACTTTCGGACCCAAATTCCCATTTGTTCTGGTGCTTAAAGTTCTGCTCGATTTTAACAACATATCAATAAGCAGCACTGAGTGATGAGATGTCCAGAAAATCTATTTCAGTTTGGATGTTTTTTTGTAGAGCCCCATGGTATTTTAGAACCAAATGTCATTAAGAGTATTTGATACCCAGCTTGGTGCACACAGTATGGAAGATATTGGTGAAATCTGAAACTACTTGGCCCCTCTCTTTCTGCAGTGTGGTCCATCTCATGTACTGGTCCTCATAGTTGCAACCAAGGTAATATTGTCCCTTTAACACATCCACAAAAAAATCTCAAGTGGGATTGGCCCCATATATTCCAAAATGCTCTATGGAAATTTTCTCCCAGTTAGTTTCCAACCAATGTTTGACATGGGGGAGAGCCTTAAGGAGTGCGAAGGTGATTTTTTCCCTGTCAAAAAAATCATTAACAGAGAAATAACCTACTAGCATATTTAACCATTTTTCTAAGGCATCTGCATCTATCTATCCTTCAAATATGGGAATATCAAAATTAAATTGTACCTTGAAAGGAGAGGTACTTCCAAAGTGGTCGCTTGATGAAGATTCTCTTGTTGTTATCGACACGCGTTAAAGGATGTGGGCAAAATTGTCCATCATTTCATCCCTCTGTTGCGTGAGAGTTTGATCAAGCAACAGATTAATAGAATTGTCAGCTCTGTTGTTTTTATTTTCTTCCACCGTGGAGGGTTTCTTGGACATGCGAGAGATATTTTCTTCAAGAGCGACAAGTTTGAGACCCAACTTTCTATACTTGGACCTTGTCGGAGATATGCACTGAAAAATGATCAAGAGCAGCCTGCTCTGATACCATTGATCCAGATTATTTTCGACATGAAATGAGAGCAAAGATATAATAAAGAAAAGTAAAGAGATATCTCAGATATCCAATAATATAACATAAATGTATCAGAGATGAAACCATAAACACAGAGATACAGTGATACACAATTTTCTATTAATGAGTGAAAATGTACAAAGACTTTTAAAATACAGAGTGAAAGACTCGCTAGAATGGTGGCAGCTTATCTCTGAAAAGCGATGTGTTCGCTACTCGCATTGAAAAGAAGGTGATTTTACAATGAATCTCCAAAGGCCTTTTTATCATAAAGAAAATCCAAAACCGTAACCCTGGAAGATGAAAAGCCAACAATTTTTTGGACCCCATTTTGTGTAGTTTGGTGTATCAACTTACCGGGGGCATAACTTTGGCATACGATCTTTGTTTGGGGCGCACGATAGATCGTTAGAAAGGTATTGTCGAGGATATTAATTTAGGGGGATTAATCAAATACCTCTTTGATCATTGAGAAGCTTGATCCCAAAAAAACTTCATTTAGGCCCTCAAAATGGCCCTGTAAGTTAAAAACTGCTAAAAATAGTAAATTACCAAAATTGCGAGAAAATTGTTTTGAGCCAGTTGGAAAAGGTGGGTGGCCACTGATATCCACCTGGATCAATCCTACCTCCTTAGGAAATAATGGTCTCCATTGCATTGAGTTCCTTAGGGAGAGGGAAAATCCTTTGTTGAATCTGCATCTTGATGAGTTGCTTTCCTTGTTAGAGAAGTTGCATTGCTTAGCTTGTTGAAGGTTGTCATGAACCTGCGGTTGGAAGGGTTGGAAATTTTTAACCAATCTGGATACATAAGATGCCTGTGTGCAGAAGGAATCTTACACTTTGCTGCAATCTTGTCGACCTGCTTCTGTTGGGTAGAAGGTTCTTGGGCCGAGGCTGTAGTGGTTGTAGTATACTTCTGTTCACCTTTTGAATAGATTGTGAAGAAGTTGAATTTTGTAGTATGATATACTACCTTGTAGCACTGTTTAGGTAAAATAGTAGTCGAAACTACCTCTGGTATTTTGTAGAGATGACCCCCTAGAGAAATAATGGCACTACGGGGTCGAGACTCATAAACGACATTACACTTCCACATATCTGGTTGTCCCAAGAGATCATCACATAAATCCAGTGGGGAAACATCACATAATTACTCATCCTTGAAGGGATGGATCTTGTATGACAATCATCAATGCTAGATGAAACAAAGATCTCATCCCTGGTGAAGCCACCCGATGTTGTATGGTTGCGGGTGTGGTGTTGTCAACTATCCCAACTATTTGACGACCTCTGTTGAGATGAGGTTTTTCTGGATTCCACTATCAACAATAAAATGCAGTGGGGTCCCCTTCACCCACATATTTGAATGAAAAAGGTGCTCCCCCTCTTCAGGATCTGTTGGTTCTTCTAGTTGAATTGTTGTGGTCATGAAAATAATAGTGGGGTCTGTGTCGATGATCTGTCTTTTACCATTATTTTTAGAATCAGATTCTGAATCAAGGTTCGGCTCCTTGTATTTGATATCTTCCACCATTGACTATTTTGAGCAACATTCATCATTGTTGTGACAAGGGATTTTGTGGAAATCACACCATTTTTCGGTGTCCTTTTTTGTCTTCGCGTGACCCTTATTTTCTTGTGGCTTGGACTTGTTTTCGGGAGATTGTTTGTTAGATCCATCTTTATCATACTTTGGCTGTTGATTACTTGTAGACCCAAACTTCCATTTTTTCTGGTGCTTAAATTTCTGCTCGATTTTAACAACATATCGATAAGCAGCAAGTGATGAGATTTCTAGAAAATCCATTTTAGTTTGAAGGTATCTATGTAGAGCCCCACGGTATTTCAGAACCAAATGTCATTCGGAGTCTTTGATACCTAGATTGGTGCAAAAGGTATGGAAGGTATTGGTGAACTCTATAATTTCTTGGCCCCCTCTCTTTCCATAGTGTGGTGCATCTCATTTACTGGTCCTCATAGTTTCCAACAGGGTAATACTGTTCCTTTACTGCATCCACAAAAAAATACCAGGTGGGCTTGGTCCCATATATTCCAGACTCCTATGTGGAACTTTGATCTCACTAAGTTTCCCACCAATGATTGACATGGGGGAGAGCCTTAAGGAGTGAGAAGGTGATATTTTCCCCGTCGAAAAAATTATGAGTAGAGAAGTAACCTTCTAGTTGATTTAACCATTTTTCTAAGGCATCCGCATCTATTTGTCCTTCAAATATGGGAATATAAAAATTAACTTGTACCTTGAAAGGAGAGGTACTTCCAAAGTGGATGATTGATGAAGATGTGCCTATTTTTATCAACAGACATTGAATGATGTGGGAAACATTCTCCATGATTTCATCCCTCTATTGCGTGAGAGCTTGCTCAAGCAACAAATTAATAGAATCATATTCTTCATCGTTTTTATTTTCTTCTGCCATGAAGGGTTTCTTGGACATGTGAGATCGATTGTCTTCAAGAGAGACAATATCGAGACCCAACTTGATATACTCGGACCTCGTCGGAGACATGCACTGAAAAATGATCAAGAGCAGTTTGCTCTAATACCTCTGATCCAAATTATTTTCGGCACAAAATCAGAGCAGAGATATAATAAAGAAATGTACAAAAATATCTCATACATCCAATAATATAATAGAAATGTATCAAATATGCAACCATAAACATGGAGATACATTAATACACAATTTTCTATTAATGAGCGAAAATGTACAAAGACTGTAAAAATACAGAGTGAAAGACTCGCTAGAATGGTGACAACTTATCTTTGAGAAGAGATGTGTCCACTACTCGCATTCACAAGAAGGTGTTTTTACAATGACGCTCCAAAGGCCTTTTTATCATAAATAAAATCCAAAACCCTAAACTCAGAACATGAAAATCCATTAACAGTTTTGTGGACTCCGTTTTGCGTAGTTTGGTGTATCAACTTCCCGGGGGTGTAACTTTGGCATACTATCTTCGTTTGGGGTGCACAATAGCTCATTAGAAAGGTATCATTGAGGATATTCATTTAGGGAGCTCAATAGGATCCTTCAACTATCATTGAGAATTTCTATCTAAAAAAAACTTCATTTCGGCCCTCAAAATGGCCCCGTAAGTTAAAAACTGCTAAAAATAGTAAATTACAAAAATTGCCAGAAAATTGTTTTGAGCCAGTTGGAAAGGTGGGTGGACACCGATATCCACCTGGATCAATTCTCTCTCCTTAGGAAGTAATGGTATCCATTTCGTTGAGTGCCCATGGGGGAGGGAAAAGTGTTTGTCGAATCTGCATCTTTTTGAGTTGCTTGCCTTGTTGGAGAAGTTGTGTTGCTTATCTTGTTGAAGGTTGTCACGAACCTATGGCTGGAAGGGTTGGAAATTTTTAACCAGTCTGTCTACATGAGATGCCTATGTGCAGAAGGAATATTTACACTTTTCTTCAATCTTGTCGACCTGCTTCTGTTGGATAGAAGGTGCTTGGGCCGAGGCTGTAGTGGTTGCAGTATCCTTTTGTTCACATTTTGAACAGATTGTGAAGAAGCTAAATTTTGTAGTATGATATGCTATCTTGAGGCAATTTTTAGGTGGAACGGTAGTTGGAACTACCTCTGGTATTCTATAGAGATTACCCCCCAAGAGAAACAATGACACGGCGAGGTCGAGATTCATAAACAACATGGCACTTCCACATATATGGTTGGCCCAACAGAAAATCACAAACATCCAGTGGGGAACCATCACATAATTCCTCATCCTTGAAGGTTTGGATGTCATATGACAATCGGTACTATTGGCTGACATGGAGATATCATCCCTGGTGAAGCCACCCGATGTTGTAAGGTTGCGGGTGTGGTTTTGTCGACAATCCCAATTGTTTGACGACCTCTGCTGAGATGAGGTTCTTCTCGCTTTCGCTGTCATTAATAAAATGCAACGGGGTCCCCTTCACCCATATCTGTGAATGAAAAAAATACTCCCCCTCTTCAGGATCTGTTCGTTCTTCTAGTTGAATTGTTGCGTTCACGACAATAGCAGTGGGGTCTGCATTGATGATCTGGCTTTTACCAGTATTTTCATAATCAAATTCTGAATCAGGGTTCGACTCCTTGTCTTTGATCTTGACCACCAATTATTGTTTTCAGTGACATTCATCGGTGTTGTTCCAGGGGATTTTTTGGAAATAACACCATTTTTCGGTGTCCTTCTTTGTCTTCCCGTGACCATTATTTTCTTGTGTGTTGGACTGGTTTTCGGTAGACTATTTTTTAGGGTCGTCTTTATCATACTTTGGTTGTTGCAACCTTGCAGACCCAAACTCTTGTTTGTTCTAGTGCTTAAATTTTTGATCGATTTTAACAGCATATAGATAAGAAGCACTGAGTGATGAGATGTCCAGAATATCCATTTCAGTTTGGATGTATCTGTGTAGACCCCCACAGTATTTCATAACCAATGTTGTTTGGAGTCTTTGATACCTAGCTTGGTGCACAAGGTATGAAAGGTATTGGTGAAATCTGGAACTTCTTGGACCCTGTCTTGCCATAACATGGTCCATATCATGTAATGGTCCTCATGGTTTCCAAAAGGGTAATAATGTTCCTTTACCGCATCCACAAAAAAATCCCAAGTGGACTCGACCCCATATATTCTAGACTCCTCTGTCCTTCTTTGTTTTCCTGTGACATTATTTTCTTGTGGCTTCAACTATTTTCAGGAGACTGTTTGTTAGGGTCGTCATTATCATAGTTTGGTTGTTGCAAACTTGTAGACCCAAACTCCCATTTATTCTGGTGCTTAAATTTCTTCTTGATTTTAACAACATATCGATAAGCAACACCGAGTGATGAGATGTTAGGAAAATCCATTTCAGTTTGGATGTGTCTTTGTAGAGCCCCACGGTATTTTAGAATAAAATGTTGTTTGGAGTCATTGATACCCATCTTGGTGCGCAAGGTATGGAAGGTATTGGTGAACTCTAAAGCTGCTTTGCCCCTTTCTTTCCACAGTGTGGTCCATCTCATGTACTAGTCCTCATAGATGTCAATGGGGTAGTATTGTTCCTTTACCGCATCCTAAAATAAAACCCAAGTGGGCTCGGCCCCATATATTCTAGACTCCTCTTTGGAAATTTGCTCCTAGTAAGTTTCCCACCAATATTTGACATGGGGGAGAGGCTTAAGGAGTGCGAAGGTGATCTTTTCCCTGTCGGAAAAAATTATTAACATAGAAATAACCTTCTAGCAGATTTAACCATTTTTCTAAGGCATCCGCATATATCTGCCCTTCATATATGGGAATATAAAAATTAAATTGTACCTAGATAGGAGAGCTAATTCCAAAGTGACTGCTTTATCAAGATGAACATGTTGTTATCGACAGACGTTCAAGGATGTGGGAAAAATTCTCCATCATTTCGTCCCTCTGTCGCATGAGAGCTTGCTCAAGCAACATATTAATAGAATCATTTTCTCTGTCATTTTTATTTTCTTCCTCCATGGAGGGTTTCTTGGACGTGCAAGAGTGATTGTCTTCAATAGAGATAATCTCAATACCCAACTTTCTATACTCGGACCTTGTCGGGGACATGCACTGAAAAACGATCAAGAGCAGCCTACTCTGATACCACTGATCTAGATTGTTTTCAGCATGAAATGAGAGTGAAAATATAATAAATAAATATGCAGAGATATCTCAGATATCCAATAATATAACAGAAATGTATCAGAGATGCAACCATAAACACAGAGATATAGTAATATAAAATTTTCTATTAATGAGCGAAAATGTACAAAGACTGTAAAAATATAGAGTGAAAGACTCGCTAGAATGGTGGCATCTTATCTTTGAGAAGAGATGTATCCATTACTTGCATTCACAAGCAGGTGATTTTAAAATGAGGCTCCAAAGGCCTTTTTTTCATAAAGAAAATCCAAAACCCTAACCCAGGAAGATTAAAATCCAACAGTTTTGTGGACCCCGTTTTGGTTAGTTTGGTGTATCAACTTCCCGGGCGTGTAACTTTGGCATACGCTCTTCGTTTGGGGCACACAATATCTTGTTGTAAAAGTATCGTCGAGGCGATTCATTTGCAAGGATCAATTAGATCCATCGATTATCATTGCGAAGCTCAATCCTAAAAAACCTTCATTTAGGCCCTCAAAATGGCCCCAGAAGTTAAAACTGCTAAAAATAGTAAATTAGCAAAATTGTCAGAAAACTGTTTTGAGCCAGTTGGAAAAGGTGGGTAGCCACCGATATCCACTTGGATAAATTATCCCTCCTTAGGAAGCAATGGTATCCATTATTTTGAGTGCCCGACGGAAAGGGAAAAGCATTTGTTGAATCTGCATCATTATTAGTTGCTTGCCTTGTTGGAGAAGTTGCACTGGTTATCTTGTTGAAGGTTGTCACAAACTTATGGTTGGAAGGGTTGGACCTTTTTAACCAGTATGGCTACTTGAGATGCCTGTGTGAAGAAGCAATCTTTACACTTTTTTGCAATCTTGTTGACCTTCTTGTGTTTGATAGAAGGTGCTTGGGCCGAGGTTGTAATGGTTGCAGTATCCTTCTGTTCACCTTTTGAAAAGATTGTGAAGAAGCTGAATTTTGTAGTATGATATACTCCCTTGTGACATTGTTTAGGTGGAACAGTAGTTGGAACTACCTCTAGTATTCTGTAGAGATGACCCCTCGGAGAAATAATGACATAGCGGGGTCGAGACTCATAAACAACATGGCACTACCACATATATGGTTGGCCCAAGAGAACATCACAAACATCCAGTGGGGAAACATCACATAATTCCTCATCTTTGAAGGGTTGGATGTCGTATGACAATAAACACTATTGGCTAACACGGATATCTCCTCCCTAGAGCAGTGACCCGATATTGTATGGCTGGGAGTGTGGTGTTGTCGACAATCCCAACTGTTTGAAGACGTCTGCTAAGATGAGGTTATTTTGGCTTGCGCTATCAACAATAAAATGAAGCAGGGTCCCCTTCACCCACATCTATGAATGAAAAAGGCACTCACCCTCTTCGGGATCTGTTGGTTCTTTTGGTTGAATTGTTGCGGTCGCGACAATAGCAGTGGGGTCTGTGTCAATGATCTATAATTAACTAGTATTTTTAGAATCAGATTCTGAATCAGGGTTCAGTCCTTTTCTTTGATCTCGACCACCAATGACTATTTTGAGCAACATTCATCGATGTTGTGCCAGGGGATTTTGTGGAAATCACACCATTTTTTGGTGTCCTTATTTGTCTTCTCGTGACCCTTATTTTCTTGTTGCTTGGACTAGTTTTCGGGAGAAATTTTGGTAGGGTCGTCTTTATCATACTTTGGTTGCTGCAAACTTACAGACTCAAACTCCCATTTGTTTTGGTGCTTAAATTTCTACTCAATTTTAACAACATATCAATAAGGAGCACTGAGTGATGAGATGTCCAGAAAATCCATTTCAATTTGGATGTATCTGTGTAGAGCCCCACGGTATTTCAGAGCCAAATGTCATTCGAAGTATTTGATACCCAGCTTGGTGCGCAAACTATGGAAGGTATTTGTGAACTGCAGAACTGATTGTCCCCTCTTTTTCCGCAATGTGGTCCATCTCATGTACTAGTCCTCATAGTTGCCAACGTGATAATACTGTTCCTTTACCGCATCGACAAAAAATCCCAAGTGGGCTCGGCCCCATATATTCCAGACTCCTTTGTGCAAATTTTCTCAAAGTAAGTTTCCCACCAATTTTTGACATGGGGAATATCCTTGAGTGCGAAGGTGATCTTTTCCCTATCGGAAAAATTATGAACAGAGAAATAACCTTCTAGCAGATTTAACCATTTTTCTAAGGCATCCACATCTATCTATACTTAAAATATGGGAATATCAAAATTAAATTTTACCTTGAAAGGGGAGGTACTTCCAAAGTGGTCACTTGATTAAGATACACATGTTGTTATCGAAAGGCGTTAAAGGATGTGCGAAAAATTCTCCATCATTTCGTCCCTCTGTCGTGTGAGAGCTTTCTCAAGAAACAGATTAATATAATCGTCTGCTCTGTCAATTTTCTTTTCTTCCACCATGGAGGGTTTCTTGGATGTGCGAGAGAGATTGTATTCAAGAGAGACAAGATTGAGACCCAGATTGGTATACTTGGACCTTGTCGGGCACATGAACTGAAAAACGATCAAGAGCAACCTGCTCTGATACCACTAATCCAGATTATTTTCGGCACAAAATGAGAGCGGAGATATAATAAAGAAATGTACGTAGATATCTTAGGTATCCAAAAATATAATAGAAATGTATCATAGATGCAACCATAAACACAGAGATACAGTAATATGCAATTTTCTATTAATGAGCAAAAATGTACAAAAACTGTAAAAATACAGAGTGAAAGACTTGCTAGAATCGTGAAAGCTTATCTCTGAGAAGAGATGTGTTCGCTACTCGCGTTCGCAAGAAGGTGATTTTACAATGAGGCTCCAAAGGCATTTTTATCATTCATTTAGGGGGATCAATCGGAGCCTTTGAATATCATTGAGAAGGTCGATACAAAAAAACATTCATTTAGGCCCTCAAAATGGCTCCAGAAGTTAAAAACTACTAAAAATAGTAAATTACCAAAATTGCCAGAAAATTGTTTTGAGCTAGTTGGTAAAGGTGGGTGGCCATTGATATCCACTTGGATCAATCCTCCCTCCTTAGGAAGTAATAGTCTACATTGTGTTGAGTTCCTGGGGGAGAGGAAAAATCGTTTGTTGAATCTACATCTTGATGAGTTGCTTGCCTTGTTGGAGACGTTGCGCTGCTTAGCTTGTTGAAGGTTGTCAGGAACCCATGGCTGGAAGGGTTGGACCTTTTTAACCAGTCTGGCTAAATGATATTCTTATGTGTAGAAGGAATATTTACACTTTTTTGCAATCTTGTCGACTTGCTTCTAGTTGGCAGAAGGTAATTTGGCCGAGGCTGTAGTGGTTGCAGTATCATTATGTTCACCTTTTGAATAGATTGTGAAGAAGTTGAATTTTGTATTTTGAGATACTACCTTGCGGCTCTGGTATTCTATAGAGATAACCCCTCATAGAAAAAATGAAACTACGGGGTCGAGACTCATAAACAACATGGTGCTTCCACATATATGGTTGGCCCAAGAGAACATCACATACATCTAGTGGGGCAACATCACATAATTCCTCATCCTTGAAGGGCTGGATGTCGTATGACAATCGACATTGTTGGCTAACATGAAGATCACATCTGTTATCCGCAATTTTGGTCATTGTGATGATGCAATGATAATGACATGATGATGAAATAATCAAGCTCTTTACTAAGAACATTTTCTTGAGAAAGGGTTACACTTGTCATCTTCCAGAAATCATATTTTAAAGATAGTTCGCAGGCTGCATATATACTCT
>JASDQU010187559.1:20232-34923 GCA_032191745.1 Picea mariana
GTTGGAGGGGGGAGAGATCCATGTTTTGGGCTTTCATTGTAAAACTTTCAAAAGTTATTTTTGTTTATATTTTCATATGTAAAGATATCAGTTGCTTATGAAGCCAATGGTCAGTGTGTGTTTCTATTCTTTGTTTATCATATATTTTACTTCATATTGAATGTATGTTGTTGTTTTATTATATATGGCTACAAACTATGCTGAGAAGGTTTCTTTATAGGATATATTGGAATCTTTTCCACGGAAATGTTTAAGCCCTTTGAATCTTATTTGGAAAGGGTTTTTGAGTAATGATTCATTCTTCTATTGAGTAAAGGCATCAAAGAACATGTTTCTCTTTGGTGAATTTATCAGTTTTTGTTCCACAGTTATTCCATACATATCACTTATCTTTTTTCATTGATCAGAGGTTTTATTTACCTGGTTAGTTGCACATAGGAAAGTGGTTTAAATAGCTCAAATCATAAACCTCATTGAAACCAAATGTGTGATCTTTCCACCTTCATAAAATTATTTAATTTTGAAACAAGATGTGTTAGGCTTGACTCAATAGCAATCTTGATTTGACTTCTAGCGCTAACACCCCCCACTTGGCCTTGTGCGGCATTCTTCTTTTTGCTCGTGTTGTTTGTGCTTGTTTGTTGTTGGTTGAGGACAATCTCTGGAAAAATGTCCTTGTTGTTGACAGTTGTGGCAGATAATAGGCCCTCTACCTCTGCCCATTCCTCCTCTTCCTCTACCTCTGAATCCTCCTCTGTTCCGTTGTGGATCCATGTTCTATTGATGATATTGCGGTGCCTGATTATACTTTGGGAATTGTTGAAACTGTCGCACTGCTTGAAATTGTTGTGCATTGCCAAACTGTGGTTTAGTCTATCATGTCATCAACTCAGCATGCATCATGTATGATTATGATGTTCTTTCCTTCATTAACTCTAGATTTCTACATTTTTTGTCTTCATGTCCTACTGACTTACAAAATTTACAGAAAGTACTCTTTGATTTTGTCTTGTACTTCTACATCATAGGGAAATGATAAGGATAATTCCCATGTGTCTTGCATATTTCACACCAAGGCCCTCCTATAGGCAATGGATTTGGTATCCCTACTCCCATGTACTATGAAAATGTCTGACACTCATTCTTTTGATGTCCCTCTGATCTGCACAGGTTAGATCACACTGCTTCTCTTTTCTCCCTACTTTTGTTCTGGTTCAATTGCACTATCAAGTTCTTCAAATCTTCTTTCAGCTCCTCTATAGCTGGATCTGTCTTCTTATACTAATTCTCTTCTAAATACATTGTTTCTTGTAGTGCCTCTGCTTGGGTTTAAATTTTTTGTTGTCTCAATGGATATTTAAAGTGTGGTAATAGAGAATTTATAAACAATTATCTTTGATGCATGTCAAAAATGGGATACTTCAATTTACCTTTCAATGTCTAGAAATTATAATCAATGTCCCATACGAATTCTCCTGATTTTTGTCTAACCTCCATCATCTCATTCATAAACTGGTCCTCTAATTTTGGCCTCTAAAACTCAGTGATTAATGCATGCTTGATCTCTGCTACTATTCCCAATGCACCATATGGATTGTTTATTGCTTAACTCATATACCAATCCAGTGCGCAGTTTCTGAATGTTATTGCTAATTGTGCTACTTTTGTTGCTTCATTAGTGACTCTTTCCACTTCCCATATTCGCTCACACACGAATAGGTGCTTCTCTGGGTATTATGATCCATCCCCATGAAATTATAGTAATCTTATTGTTCTATCTACGCCTACCATTATTGAATGTGTTGCACCTGCTATGCACGGTACTACTATTTGTGTATTGTTGTTCAGACTTGAACTCCCACTGGTGTTACTACCAGTACTTCCACTTGTACCACTACCTGTATTGATTTTGGTACTTCCACTTGTACCCTCACTTCTATTTTGATCTCCTAGCTTCCTCTGATCGTTAGTCATTGGTTCTCTAAACAAGTCTTTCTTTGTTGATGTGTTAATCGGACATGGGGTTGTAGGTCCTACACTGATTCGGATCTGGATAGGGGTATCTACTTCCTCATTACATCCCGCTCCTTTAGTCTTTCTTTCGTATGTAGTGTGCAATATTTATTCAATGTGCTCCACAACACAGAGATCCTCTACCTCTACCTCATCACTCTCCAAGCCTTCCCTCTCGGCTATTGCTTGTTTCTTCATATTAAGCTTATATTGGTAAGGTCTGCCAGTGCGCATCGTTCCTGCCTTCGACATAATTTCCTAGATCTTCTCTTGATCCATCATAATGGGATCTTTCTCTTTACTGTCCTCCATCTCATACCTTCCTCGGTGTTTCCCCTAACTCCCCCATGCACGCAAGGTAGTTTAGTTGTTTGATTCGATGGTTAATACCCCTTTATCATGCAATAATCTCTTGATCGAAGTGTATAATGACCTAATGTACCTTCCCCTTGGACCATTAAGAAAATTATGCTCTACTACACTGTAATACTTTGATGTATATACTGCAAACTCAGTGATATACCCCACTACAATGTTGTCTAGCCAGAAATCTACTGCATGCGTGAATTTATTATTTACCCTTTTCAACCGCACGATACTTTCTTATGTCCACTCCACTGATCTAACTGTATTTTTCGGATGGGTATCCTTCAACCGTGTTATCCACTCTTGCAATAGTGTGGGAAACTCACTAAAGATGAATATGTATCTTTCCAAATATTGTCTTGGCTTAAACCTAGAGCTTCTATTATCTTTATGGGAAAACAATAGTTCTTGGACTAACCATCTTTCAATATTCACTTTCGTGGGGTTCCAACTTAAAAACATCCCCTTCCTTAAGCCGCCATGCTATACTGCGTGATACATCCCTCCCGATCTAATCTTCTAAGTTCCAACCAGCAACAAAACCATTGTTGGTTTACTACGGGCTGAACCAGGTTCTAACTACATGATTACCAACAACCCTTTCGACCATTGACCCTTCTGGATACCAAAAGGAAACACAGTGCACAAAGCGCATTGCACAGTCTCACCCAAGATGGATTCTATGGGTGGCTGGAGGACTCAGATGTCTGCAACCATGGGATGGGATGTGTTTCTCTCTCAGAGGCATTGTATCTACTCGATGTAAGCCCTCAAACCCTCATTAGATCTTATTCCAGACCATTGTCACAACCATTCTAATAGGACTTCATTAACCATTATAACTACATGTGTTCAATAACATGTATTTATCTACTGTAACACCAAACTCTGATCCAAACACTAGCTATAACATTCATTTATTTAGAGCTATTCTTCAGATTCCATTAGTTTATTCTTAGTGCACATTATTATTTCCTTTATCATTTAACATGTCCATCATAAACTTACTAAAGCAAATACAATCAGAAACACTACATAAATTCGTACAAAAAATAGATATATCGTGGTTCACCCCCCCTGGGGAGATGTCCACAAAGATTTGTCGCTTCGGATATTTATTCATATTCTTGCAAAAGTTAGTGTTGCACATTGTACAATCCTTCTTCCATTACATTCGATCTCCACAGACTGGAATAGCTCTCACAACTCTAAGAAATTCTCACCACTCTACTATTAGACTGTCTAAAATGGCTAACTCACTAACAAAAAGGGACCAACTTCCCATCGCCCTAATACATTCTACTTATACAAAATTGGGAAAAATCCCTCACAAAAATCCTAACCCTAAGCAGATTAGGTCTGTCTACTTTCTTCTTGAATTAACCTCAATTGGTCCTTGATCCAACCGTTGCTCCAAGTCGGTTCTTTTCCAATTTCCAACTCCTCTACAACAGTTTGTCCACTTTGTAACTTCTTTTCTCGGTGTTGGTTTTCCTTTGTTTTTGGCGCTGCTTTTCCTCTATTTCCAGCGCTCTCCCTTATTTTTCGACACTGCTTCGATTCCTTCAAAATTTCCTTGATTCTCCCCAAAATTGGAATGTGCCAACACCATACCAATGAAATGAATTGGTAGGTTCACATGGAGGCATTAGGACACTACTAAGTGGAGATGGGGTGTACAGGCGACAGGGTCCATGGTGGCAAGCCGCAATGCCAACAAAGGCGGTTATAGGCTGAAAAAAGGTAATTTTACGAAGCTTCCTTAGGGACTCATGATCTCTATGAGAGTAATGTGTTTCTCCTTGGAAAACCATGGCAATAAGTAGTTACAATACCGTTTGGGTAACTTAAACCCCACGCTCGTTTTCGACCCGTAATTGATCTCAGTCGTAGATATGATATATACAACAAGGAAACATGTGTGCTAGCCAAAAACAAATGAATATGGGAACCTGTTTTTCACATTGTCTAATGAAAAGGTACCAAGTGAAGGTGTTAGAACATAGTTGGAGCCCCTATCCCATCAATGGTCAGGAACGTGCTAGGTAGATAGAAAGGTATAGGGGCCCACAAATAAATAAAAAATAAAGTAAAGGAAGGTGTAATATGGCCAAGGAGGGTGACATGGAAGGTTGAGGAGGGAAGAGTCATGACATGGACACATGAGGGGTTGACAGACGGACACTAGTTTCACATCAATAACCTTGTGCCATGCCATGCCAGTATGATGAAGTATATTTTTAATAAAAGTATGGAGCCAAAATTTTGTTTTGGCCATAATAGGAGAAGAAAATCCAGAACTATGTTAAATTATAGGGATAGGTTTGTAGTGAGTAGGACTACAAAAGTGTAAGTGAGGGCCACTAGCCAATTTTATTTCAGATTTCTAAAAATTGCAAATTAGGGTTTTTTTTGAAGAACGGGGTGGTACTCCTTGACAAAGGCCTTGTTGTCGATGAAATGTTTGCAGTGAGTCAGGGGAGAAGACATGAAGAAAACCAGTGGATATTTTGGCCAAATTTCAAAGTGTTGGAAGTTGAGATACAGAAAACAAGCCAATATTCACTATTCCTTCATACTTTTGGGGGATTTTTAGGATTTTCAAAGGAGGAAAAGGGACCCCGGATCACAAATTTGGAAAAAATTACTTACTCGACATTTTACCTCCTCAATAATTTAGATGTGTTTGTATTATTGAATATTTCCTAGTTTTGTTTAGTTTGGGAGATATCTAGTTTGGCTAAAAAGTCTTGAGACACTGTAAAAAGGACAAAAGTTGACACTTCCATATTAATGTAGAATTTGCAAGGAGTGTCAGATTTCCAATTTGAAGGCTGTTGTGTATTCATTATCACCACTATTATCTGTACCCAATACAAAATTTTTCCTATTTCTCCAAATATTGTCTTCTGCAGGTGGTAGAACTTGGCATCTGAGCTTGATTGCACTAGTGCGAAAGTGCACAAATTGAGAAAAAATGGAGAATTTAGAGAGCCGTAACTTTCAACTTTGAAATCATACTTGAGCATGGGTATAGTTAATGGAAATATGAATTAGAGGAGAATATGTATAAAGGCTCAGAATCTAGGGAAGTGCTTCAAGGTTCTTTAGAAATTGGAAGAAGAAGGACATGTAGCTTTAATTGATAAAAAAAAATTACAATATGCATAAATTCCAAAATAAAATAAAAAATGCTACAGGAATGGAATTTTTTTTTATCTAACAGTGTTACTTATATGCAAACTTCTTGCAGAGTTAGTGGTACATCTAGAACAAGTAAATATTAAGATTGAAGAGTGGAGACATGGAAGATGCAAAGGGAACCTAGAATCATGAAGAGGAAGTTAAAGGCATGAACATCAATTTAGGAAATGAGGAGACAGAGTCTAATGGGAACAAAAATAGAGTAGAGCAATTAGATCTAGTAGAGACTATGAAGAGTTTGAGGGTGGAAGCGTGGAGTTGCATATCTATTAATGAGAGGATAATAAGAGTCCATGAATAACAAAATCATATAAACACTCAATTTCTACAGAGTCTTAACCAAATACAAAAGAAAACAAAGAATGGATCAGGCTCAAGACATGTGGAAGAAGGAATACCTCATGCAAGGAGGGATAGTTACAAAATATCCAAGCACTCAAGAAGAACTGATAAAACTTAGAGGAAAAATTACTCACACACTTATTCAGCCAAAAATTTATATGCATCTAAAGAGTCACAGAGAAACCCAAAAGTGTCTCATATTAGGCATCAAATAAGATGACATGAACTGGATAGTTTGAAAGGTGAGATTAGGAGGATTGAGCCACCAACCTTTGATAGTGAAAAAAAAAGGGGAGAGGATGTTGAAGAATGGTTTCTTGGTATCATAAAATATTTTTAATTGCATAACTACTCATCCAATATAGAAGCCAAGATTGTTATATACCAGCTACAAGGAAAAGCTTCTATGTGGTGGGACCAACTAAAGTAGGTCAATCACATCAATGAAAATAGGATCTCTTGGAACCACTTCAAGAAGTATTTCCAACAAAAATATCTTTCAAATCACTACTATGACAAAAATATGCCAAGAGTTATTTGAGTTCAAGTTGGAAAACATGACCATGGAGGAATATGAAAATAAGTTCTTGGAGCTACTAAGATATGTGGACTTTATCAAAGAGAAAAAAATGAAGATGCAAAGGTTCTTAAGTGGGATGTCCTCATTTTACAAAGACAAGATCCAGTTTTATGAACCTAAGACTCTCGAAGAGACCATTAGGAAGGATAAGTACCTTTATGAGCAAAGCAAAGGAAGATAAAATTTCCAAAAGTCCTGGAAAGATAATAAGAGGGAAAAAATGGATCAAAGAATAAAGGGTTTAAATCCTTCTTCCTTCAAGAGCATCCCTAATGCATACCAACAAAGACAACCAACTTAGATTGAATCCAAGATGGTAGAATATTTGGGAAAAGGCCAAGGCCACCAATCAAATGTTGGGGTTGTAAAGGAGAGAACATGTATAGAGATTTTCCTCATAAGGGAGACAAAATGAGGAATATGCACAATATTCTGGAGGCTACTACAATCGAAGATATGGGCATAAGAATTCCAAGGATATATGTGGCCTTGGAGAATTTATAGGAAGATCATTAGTCAAACATGATTGAAGTAGAAGTAAGATAGTAAATCAACCTATTGTTATTTTAATAGATTCAGGAGCAAGCCATAGTTACATTTCCCTAATTTAGTTGAAAGATTTCATTTGAAGAGATCCAGTAAGCATGAGAGATCATGGTTGGTTCGACCAACTACTGGGACTAAAAGGAAGATTAATTAGTTTGTTAAAGGTTGTTCAATAGATATGAATGGAGTCAACATTATTCTAGATATGAACATCATACCACTTAGAAAGCAACATGAACATAAATCTGGTGTTGGCTACGATGGAATTATAAAGAAACCTATGATAAAACTCACCTTAGAAATCAACCCGTGATAAAAATCACAAGATTATATGTGTGAATTCATCCTTAATTATTTCCAGTTAACCTGTCAGTTGGCGCTCACTCTTGCATGGCAACTACGTTGCAGGATAAGCATGGAGAAAAGATGTTTCTTCCTTGCAATTAAAGCCAAATGTATGCTTTATAATTTGCTTTTCTTCTTCCAGGACATATGTACGTGTGTCAATAAAATCCACATACATTTGTTCTTTCTTTTGAAAATATTGTTATCAAGATATTTCTCTATTGTTTGCACTATCTATGTTCCCCTACATTTTCTGGTATTTTAATTTTATTCACAACATGGGGGCTTTCTCTGTATTAAATAAAAAATAGAGCACCTTAAAGAAACTTGGGTTGCAACATATTTCAAGTACACATATCAAATAAGTTATGTTCTTTATTTCTCCAGTTTTTTGAATGCTTCCAAGTTTCTACTACGAGACATATTATTAATGTTGTTGCCATTGTTATTATTAACTCGAAAGTCCAAAAGAGGATCCAAAACAACCTGTGTATTGCACATGTATGACCTAATTCCTTAGTGGTAGAGAAGTTACTAGGGTGTCGTCTGCTGGTATGGTGAATGCCCGATCATTTGTTTTTTTATTTGTTGGATTAAGGAAGTCAAGTTATCCACTTGAAGCAACAATTATCCTCTCCACTTGAAGCTACTTGGCAAGTGTCCATGAGGATGGTCTCTTGACTAAATCGAATAAAATCAAATTTCACATGTACCTCTAGCTATAGTAGTTATCCAGTGTCTTGAATATACTACCCATTGTCTTGAATATACTAAAGTACTATGTTCCAAAAGATTTGGTAAGGTTAGATTCTTAAGGGATTCTCTACCCATGTTAGACTCCTTAGATTAGTAGCCTGAATTGGTTTGATTCACCTTGCTATGATATGAGGTAGAGTTTCACCCAATAGTTGAACCCATTGATTCAACTTCCACAACATCACCAACAACAACAGGGTAGGAAAAGAAATAGTCATTTGAAGAACAACTATAGAAATATAGGTCATTGCTATGAAAAGTATTGAGTTACAGGGTCCCCATACCTCACAAGAGGTGGTCGATCACATCCTTAGATTGGATATCTTGTAATCATAGCATGTCACTTTCATGTATCTGTAGGAAATCCTTTTTCTTGTTCAACAACTCTAACTCATAATTTACTGTATGCTTCTCTTATGCAAGTCGTAGAAGAGTTGTAGGAAGTCACGTGGTTCGTTCAACATCTCTAACTCAAAGTTTATTGTATGCTTCTCTTATGCAAGTCATAGAAGAGTTGCAAAGTTGTAGGCAATGCTAGAAGAGTTGCATATGCATAATTGCAGTTTTGGGAGCCATTATCCTTAACTTTGTCATATGGGTTCATTGCAATGTTCATTGGTAAATCTGATCAATCCTTCAATCCTTGAGCAAGTCTGTGAATATCATGAGCTACAGTTGAAGAAGGAAGTGTAGAAACTCTCTAAGTAGTATGAGTTGCAATTGTTGAAGGTGGTGCGGTGATGAGAAGGCTCTATGACATATGTGGTAGAAGAAGACAATATAACATTGACGTGGAGGAAAGTGGTGTAGTGATAATCTTAACAGAGAAGAGGCAGTGAGAATTATGACATATGTCAATGTAGGTGTCAAAGAAGGAATTGTAGGTGTAGGTAGAGGTAGTGAACAAGCAATTGACAGTGATATTAATGCATAGTGTGGGTTAATCAATGCACGTTGTTGGAGATGGAGAACGAGATTAATGCACACTACAACTTGGGCAATAAGAGATTGAAGTTTGAATCCAATAGGGAGGCAAAAAAATAAGGTTTATTTATTTATTTTAAACTCAATAATAATTTTATTAAGATTGGCCTATGTTGTACATTGGAAATTAGAGAAAAATTTAAGTCAAAGGTCGAACTAATAGAAAGTCAACGATGAAATCATTGCTATAGTCCTAGCCTTCGACATGGAATAATAACTATAAACCCAAATTTATATAAAACTATAAAGGCATTCGTGCCAATTAAATATTTTCATTAATTACAATAAAGGCCACTTAAACTACCCTCACTCCTACATTGGATTTAAGAAATAAAAACAAGTGCACCATTAGATTGATTGCAATTTATCTATCATACATAAAGTCAATATAATCATTTTATATATCGTACATAAAGTCAATATAATAAAAACAAGTACATGATTAGACCAATTGCAAATTATCTAGTATTGAATGGAAAGCCACTATATTATGCCAAATAAAAGTCTCCATGTGCTATTATCATTCATTGTTTTGATTCTTCCATTAAGATGTAGTATAAATGTTTTAAGTTCTTTTTTATTTTTTATGGACATTTTTTTTTACTGGTTTTACTTAAAATCCAGTCAGAAAAAGAGAAAATTACATATTTAAGTGGTTAAGCATACATATTCTGGGTGTCCTGGGGTTTTGAGGGCACTGAATTGATTTATGCATTCAAAAACACAATTTAAGTGATGTAAAATTATGATTTCACCAACAATTGAATCGCCAAATTCAGATGATAATTGCTAAAAAGTCAAAAGCATAGAACATTTAGACTACGCCAGCCATTATTCTACAAACACTCAGTGCATGCATGTACATGTTCACCTATATGAATGAATCTCTTAATTTATTACACGAATAATTTTGGGATAGATCTATTTAACCAAAAAAATGTAGGTGACTCTCATAAGCAATAATAATAATTGCTTAGCATTACATTAGCACCATATGCAATGTCAAAAAGTGCATAAATGTCTAATATTGTTTAGAAATTTGATGTTTTTTAATATCTAAATTGTGATTAAAATTGGACAAATTTTCTATAAGAATGATTATATTATATTTTTTCCATTTTTTTAATCAAATTTATCGAAAAATCTAATTTATTTTTGGAAGATTTAAATAAATTCAAAACTTATCTCATGAAATTGTGATCATGTTTAAAATTTCACCAAATTTCATATCGTGGTTTATACGTATTGTTAATATCAAGTTTATGCTTCATCGCCAAATATCATCGAAATCACTTGTTTGGCCTTGAAAGACTCTTGAATTAAAAAAATGATTTGTGTATATTTTGTTATTTTATTTCAAAGGGGTTTTTTTTGGGTAAAGACTTAAAGTTTTTCATTATATTGTTATTGATAGTTACATTGCATTAAAGAGCCAACTACAAATATGACCTATTGCAATTTGGATTAGACTGGATTAGACTCATTGCATAAAGTTTTCACTTTGTTCAAAGTAGTAGCAATCTTATAAGGAAAATTAATAATAATTGAGTGAAAAAATTATAGTATCAAACATTGACATGTATGAATTCTTTCATATACTATGAATTTTTCTAGTTTTATGTAAAATATTTCAAGTAAGTCACTTTTTATCAACGTCTTATTACTACAGAGATTTTTGGACTATTTGTCAATATAGTGCAATTGAATTTACATAATTTCAAACAAAACACCAAGTATAATCAAATGTTATAAAGAAACATTAATGACTTGAGAAGAAGATATAAAATGAAAACAAGAGTAATATTATACTAAAAAACTATGATTTGTTTTGTTTACAAAACTTTGTGTATTTTGTAGGAAATTGTCTCTTTAACGTGTTGCAAGTGCTACTTCATTGTTTGCAAAAACAAGATAAAGAGGCAATAACATCTTATTAATTTGACTTAAAATAAATATTCATTAATAGAAATGCACAACTTGAGCTAAAATAAATATTCATTATTAGAAATGCATAATGTTAGTAATCCAAAAATCTATTTGAACAAACTGTCTAGATCAACAATATTGATTATGTTTTAGCATATTTCACCCAAGTTTTGGTCATAGAGGTAGCCCACGTAGAAGAATTACATTCATGTGAATATTGGTTACCGTGCCTATTGTAAACGGGACAAATGAATCATTTTCTTATAACACAGATTTTGTGAACTATCGATCTTAAAATTATTGTTCTAAGATACTTCAATCCAAAAATATTAGAAATCCTTCATTTACATCCTATAGTCAACTTGAGTATCATGAAATTCCTAGGATTTGAATAAGTATAAAATTCCAATCTTCTTGGGAGCAAATTTTCCTTAGGGTCTAACTTTTAGAGAGCAATTTTAGAGTAAATAAAGTGTATATGGTTGAGGAGGAATAAATGACTCATTTTCTTATAATAGAGATTTTTCTTAAAATAGAGATTAATTCTTGCAAAAGCCTTCTACATTCAAAAATTATGTGATACAGGTCCACACAAACCTTTCGAGTGTTATATCAATAATATAAGAATGTAAAGGAAAGGGGAAGATAAACACTAAAGCCCTAGCCCGGACGGGTGGACGATGGAATTCTTCCTCCGGTTCTTTGATCTAATCGGGCATGACATTTGGGAGGCAGTGGAGGATTCTAGAAGATCTGGTTTGAGGGAAAAGTCCTTAAATTCGACATTCTTAGTTCTCATTCCTAAGGTGGACAAGCCCTCAACTTTTGGGGATTACAGGCCTATTTCCCTTTGTAATCTTGGCTACAAAATTATAGCAAAGATTATAGCAAACAAAATTAAATTGTTCCTATCGAAGTCTTTATCAGTGGAGAAGTTAGGGTTCCTAAGGGGAAGATAGATTCTAGATGTTATTGGAACTACACAAGAATGCTTACATAGTATCAAATAAAAAAACCGAAAGCTTTAATTCTAAATCTAGATATCCAGAAGGTGTATGATTGTGTCAACTGGGACTATCTCAAGATGATACTTCTTCAGACCGGCTTTAGTCTCCTACTAACAAACTGGATAATGAGATGTGTTAATACAACTTCTTTCGTGATTTGGTAAACGGGAGGCCTACCTCTTTCTTCCAGAGTGGGCGTGGGCTAAGACAAGGTTGTTTGTTATCTCCACTTCTTTTCATTTAGGTCATGGAGGGCCTCAACTTATTGCTTAAGCAGGCACATTCTGAAGGTAAAATCTTCGGGATTAAGATCTCTAGACTCATCAAGCGTTTTAATTTACTGTTCGTGGATGATGTATTGATTATGACCAGTGCTAGGGTTTCTGAATGGAAGGAAATAGATTCCATTCTGTCAATTTTTTGCAGAGCATCCGACCTTGTCATAAACCCTCACAAGTTGTCCCTCCATTCCTATGGTTTAATGGATGTTGAACTAACAAGTTTCAAGGCTATCTTTCCATTTCAGTTTGTGGACCTGAATGAAGGCATTCGATACATGGGATTCTTTCTTAGGCCTGCAAATTACAGGGTTGAGGACTGGAGATGGATCATTATTAAATTTGCAAGAAGAATTGGACTTTGGTGCCATCGATAGTTGACCTTGGGTGGGAGGTTCGTTCTGGCCAAAGAGGTGTTAGAGAGATTGGCTATGTTCTGGATGGCGATTGTAATCATTCCCACTTCAATTCTCAACAGAATTCGTCAGATGATGTTCAATTTCTTGTGGTCAAGCAGTGAGGTTATAGACCGTGTTCACCTTGTCAAGTTGGAAGACCTTGAAAACCAAAATCCTATGGTGGGTGGGGTGTCAAGAATATGATGGTGTGTAGTAGGGCGTTGGCAAAAAACAACCTGTGGCATTGCTTGATGAAGGAGGGTCTTTGGCACAGGGTGCTAAAAGATAAATATCTCACTTCTTTCACGGTGGTGGCTTGGCTTAGAAGATCCACTGTAAGCTTACTCAATGCTTCAAATATCTAGAGATGTATAATCACTCCATGTGGTGACTCAATGGATTGCTTGGAAACCTGGAACAAGCATGTCCATCGAACTTGGTGAAGATATGATTCTTGGTTTGGGACATATGTATTTCCTATCTCTTGACCTCATCGGTTCACTCAAGAGGAGGGGTTACCACTTCCTTTACCAGATGGTGGGATTGTGTAGGAAAGGAGCAGTCTTAACACACTGGAAATCATATTTGGAGGTGGGCTTGGTGGGCATAGAGGCTATTGAATGGACCTGATTTAGTAGATATATGGACCGAGTAGGTAT
This sequence comes from Picea mariana, assembly GCA_032191745.1. NCBI lineage: Eukaryota > Viridiplantae > Streptophyta > Pinopsida > Pinales > Pinaceae > Picea > Picea mariana. The sequence goes on from JASDQU010187559.1 coordinate 33,637, forward strand.
CTCTCTGATAGACTATCTGAATGAGCTTATTTGGACATGGGGCAATAATTCTGGTGTTATCTCTACAAAAAATGCTTATGATGCCATCGCTTCGAAGCAATGGATCTGTAGTGTGATTTGGTGGCACAAATCATTGTGGAAGTAAGATCTAGCTCCAAAACTCAAACTTTTCTCTCTATTTATGTTGGAAAAAAAGATCCTCACATGGAAATATTACAAAAAAGAGGGAAATTTGGTTTGAGCAGTTGTGCTCTTTGCCTACAAGATTTTGAAACAACTCTTCATCTAATGTTGCAGTGTAGGTTTGCGCAATAGGTTTGGAAAGAGAATTTAGCAAATCATAATATAAATTCTCTCTAACGTGGTACAACTTTGCAATCTTGTTTCAAAGACTGGTGTCATAGACATCCAAAGTGGCACATGATGCCCTCTATAATCTGTTGGAAATTATGGTTGAAACAAAACATGGGTTTTTTCAAGGAAGGTGTGGCTTCAATAACCTGGGACTCACACATGATTTGGGCTTGGTTAGGGAATATAAAGGGTCTTAATCATTCATCTTTATTTAAAAAATCTCCTCCTTCTCTAAAAGAAGGATGACTAGTTGGTTGGTTTGACGGATCGACACAAGACAGGGGTCAGTTTAGTGGAGCAAGAGTTGTCATTGTTAGAAAAACAGGACCGCAGAGCAATAAAATAAAACAAATGTGGAAACAAAACACAAAAGATACACAATACAATAGAGACACAGATTTACGTGGTTCATCGAGTGTGGGCTACGTCCACTAGAGAAATTGCCAGGTCCTTCCTTTATTATTATTCAGCAAATGAAGGGATACAACCTACAGCAAAACCCGTTGTAACTTCCTCTTCTTTCTCTCACAGTCTCCTCTCTCAAAATACAATACTCGCCATAATGCATAACCGCAATACATTTCCCTCATAACAGAGGGTTGCCTTCTAGGGAAAAAAACCCTAACATAATCTCTACTGTTAGATCTACGACCTTATAATGAACGGTCCAGATTTACAATGAAATTACAATATACATTTACAAGGCAATTTTTCCTTCCGGGGCTTCACCCCCGAACCCCCGTTGGGGGCCCGCTTTCCCTTGAACCCCCCAGCCGAACGGATAGTCCCCCCGGACCCCGCAGAGGGGGTACCCCTCCTCTGCACTCCCCCGTGTGGAAGAGTGTACATACTTCTGGGGTGTAAAGTATTCATGGGGTATAACCATGGATGAAAGCAAGGACCTCTGAATCAGGAACATAATCAGGCTCCACA
>JASDQU010187560.1:10106-20269 GCA_032191745.1 Picea mariana
GGATGGGGTGATAGTGGGAGACACTTGTCAAGAGGAGAAACCAAGAGAGATCCACTATGGCATCAACCACATGACAAACGCGTGCCTCCCCCTCCTGCCACCTTAATGCTCTTAAAACCACATTGCACAAGACAGGGCACCATTAATCTTAGTGCGCCTTGATCTGGATATCTGTCCCTTTGATGGACTAGTGCCATGGCTCTGAATTTACTTTGCGTGTGTGTTGGTTTAATGGCTAGAACCAACGACTCAAATACTATGAACTGCACCAGGTGCATTGGGCACCTCATTCTCCTATGGTCGAATCCTCCAGATCTCGACCTTCCGCTCAACTGCTCCTATGTGTGTTATCGTTCTCTCCTGGGTGTTTCTGCCCTCACTGTGTCTCAGAGATGCCGAGACAAAGGGGGAGGTCCAAACGAGGCTCGACATGGAAACCCAACCAACCGCATCTAGCCCTTTTCCCCCCACCCGCACCTTCCCATAGCTCCTCCTTGTCACCTTCCTCGTCCTCCTTCCTGGCACAATCGACCCACAGTCCCATCAGTCTCCCACCCCTCTCGTCGCCTTTTTCTTGTAGGTTGGAGTGGTTTGATCTCTAGGGGACTTCTCTGGGATTTAACCCAGCCCCCCTTGGAGATTTGGCCTGCTCTTCGTAGCCAGTACCAGTGTCTCCACCAAATTCGTTGCCCCGATCGCTTTCCCAGTCACCCCACACCCTGCTACACTGTGCTCACTCTCAGGGTGATGGCCATGAAGCAAGCCAAGGTTCATAACAACATCCTCACTCCCGTGTCGACTCTTGCATCGAATCTGAATTTGAATTGCAAGTAGGCCTTGCATTGATGCAAGGCCTGGTTTTTGAGTTACGACGGGACTTGGATGATCTACAGTTTTGCATGGATATTCTGGATGGGAAAGAAACACAATTCCTGCAACTTCTTTCAACAATGTAGGATGCCTACCACCCCTCAGCTGGAGAAGCACACACAACAGAGGCTGAGCCACTAGTCTTGGCACCATCTCCACCACTTGGGACTTCGGAGGACACTACACCAGTCAAGGAGGAGGACACGACACCAGTCAAGGAGGAGGACATGACACCAGTCAAGGACGAGCCAACCCCTCTCGGGGACCCGACGCTCAGTGACATCTCCATGGATGCGTGGTCGAACTACAACCCTACTACTTGACCTGCATAGGTGTCTCTTTTATTTTGCTCGATTGGAGGGTCGCATTACTATTGTTTTTCCTCATAGACACCATAGTGATAATCCGTGTCAATTATTGTATGTGTCAATTACTGTCAAGTTGGTCAACCTTAGGGGACTGCAATTTTCTGTTATATGTTAGTAGAAAGGTCAAGCTGTAATATTTTGTTGTTAAGACTTGTTATGAATGACAGTTTAAGACTTGGACTAAGGAACTGTTCGACTAGCTGAGCTGGTTTCCCCTCGGGGCAGCTCAGTGTTTACATCCTGGAACAAAGTGATGATACTGTAATCTTTGATTTTGGCAGGTTTTTTATACAATCTTACTTACAAAAAACAAAAACATGTTCCATATAGAAATTGGAATCTAAGTGTTTCCCATTTTCTCTTTAATGGCATAATAACATTTTTGTCTTTTTCATGTTACCCTGTATGAAATTTTTACTTTTGTAAAAAAAATGACTTTAAAAGAATATGTTATACCATTAAAATTGATGAACAATGTTCCCATGAAGGAGCATCACCAACATCAAATCGCAGGGTTTCAGATTTTATTTATATGACCGCATCAGGAAAAACTGATAACAGAGTTTCCAAACATGCATTTACCTCCTCTTCCTCAATATCACAACTGGTTTCAGCTGGTAGTTGTAGGTTTTGTTCTGTTTGCTTCACTTTCTACAATACTACTCTTTGGGATGTGGATAGGAGAGATCGTTGTGTCTTGGAATAGTATATAAACATTATCATATTGATACTCATCCATTTTCTCAATTTTTTCTTTCTTAGATTAACACCCTCTTACATGCACAAAGTTCTCAAATGCCTTAAGAAAGCTTTGGAAATCTAATTTTGTCTGACAATTCCTTCATAAATATTTGGAAACGATCAAACTGGTGGCTATTGTGCAGAAAGTGGTGTCGCTCCATTTTTATTTTTTCTATAATATTGGAACTGTCTATTTGAAAAAATATCTCCCTACAATTGTGGAGCAATCTATTTGATCCAATGGCCTGGGCACACTGTATTCTTAACTCAATTCTCTGGTTAATTCAAATATCATACTCAACGTGGCAAGGAAAACTACTACTCTCTTTATTTCACATAATCTTGAAACAAAAACGTTGTCGAGATTCTTGTAGTGTGATTAATGGATACCCATATCTCATTATTATTCAGAGAACATGTTTTCTGGCTTCTAGCAATGGACTCCTATAATCGACGAAGACTAATTTCAATTGTAGAGGATGGGACATTATCTCTGGATCAGAATCAACTTAAAAATTGGATTGGAAGAAAATGATGGACACAGAATGCCTCCCCAGAAAATACGAACAAAAAACAGGGGAGGAGAGGAATAGAAAATCAATGGAGGAGAGTTGCAAAGCGGTGGATTAGAGCTACCATATCAAGGATTTCTTCCAAATCGTGGACATATGAATTGAAGGAGGGTATTTTTTTATGCAACAAAAAATAGATCTAAACAAAGATCTAATAAACTAGATTCACACTGATGGAGACTAGATTCAAATTTAAAAAAAAAATCACTTTTTATGGCTCAAAGAAATTGCTAGATTTATATGAACTAGATTCACATTGATGGAGACCAGATTCAATTTTTTTTTTTTAAAATCACTTTTTATGGCTCAAAGAAATTGCTAGATTCATATAGTTTTACATTTAGGAGGTTTTTTTAAGAAGATTTAGGAAATAAATGTCCGTTGAGATATACAAAAAAAATTGTAGATTTACAATGGATCAAAAAATATCTATAGAATTTCTTTTAGATCTTGAAAGATTGCAGATAAAAAATATATTACAAGAGATCTAAAATATTTCAGAGTCTTAACTTTAAATAACAAAGTATCTCCGTAAAGACGTCATTTTGTTTGATGAAGAAGCTAAGCTTGATCTTTGGAGTGTTCTTCTTCATTGATCCATCATGGCCTTCTCATCACCATGACTCTCTCATCATTATAGCATTATCCTCAACATGGCTCTGATACCATGTTAATTTCCAGAAGTTTCCTCAAACACGTAATGGGGGAGAGGTAGAGCATATATATAACCTCTCAAGCCCTATCTCAATATTACATGTCTCCTTGACCAACAACTCAAGGATAATCACTATGACAAGGATGTGACAAGGCCAACCTATCTCCTAGAAAATGCACAACTTATAGAAAAACTTTATTATTCTAGGAAAAATACCTATCTAAATAAAATTTACAATTATTAGGCTAACAATTGCACAACTGTACTCAATATATGTTCCAACATTTATATCCTCTACTCTAGTGGATCTCCAAATAGTTATCAACAATAATTCCAAGGTATTTGGAGAGATGCCTAAGGGTCTTTCACTTGCTCGAGATCATGACCATGCTATTCATTTGCAACCACGAAGTGTACCACCTAACATTAGGCCTTACATGTATCCATATGAACAAAATAGTGAAATTGATCAATCCAAGAAATGTTAGAGGCCGACATAATTCAACCTAGGCAAATTTATTTCTCTTCACCAGTCGCAATGGTTATGAAAAAGGATGATTCATGGCATATGTGTCCAGATTATAGACAAATAAAAAAAATGACCATCAAAGATAAGTTAAATCCTATTCCCGTCATTGATGAATTATTACATGACTTGCATGGAGCAATTTTCTTTACTAAATTGGATCTCCATTCAGGATATCATCAAATTAGAAAGAGGCAGGAAGACATTCCCAAAACAACCTTTAGAACACATGAAGGTCATTATGAGTTTTTGGTTATGCCATTTGGACTTACTAATGCACCTTGAACATTTCAAATCTAGATGAATTCTATTTTCAAACTCTTCCCTAGAAAATTTGTGTTCATAATTTTTGATGACATACTAATCTACAACAAATATTGGGAAGAGCATATACAACATGTAATGCCCCCATTTTTGGAAAAATTAAATATTTAATTAATTATTTCATTATGTTGCCGAAAGTTAAATTTGACAACTAATATTTAATTAATTATTATTTAATTTTAAGTGACTCAATCAAAATAACCTTATAAAGTCACTTTATTAAATAAAGTGCTCTTCTAGAAGCTTTGAGAAGGTTGAGTTAGATCTCTCTAGAAAGACCCATAGAGCCTTTAAAAGGAGAAGAGAGCAAGTCATTTGGGCAGATTGGATTTGATCATTTTCTTGTGTAGTGCTCGGTGAGATAGGGTTTTCGTTAGGGTTTTGGCAAAACCCTTTCACAGGAGTTGGGATTAGGTGGTGAAACCATCCACCCTAGTTAGATAAGGAAGAAGATCCAACTAGGGTCTTCATTGGAGCTTCAATTCTAGTTTCATCTTCAACATTCTATTGAAGAGTCTATGGCATTGTTCCAGGTTATGATTTTATGTTGTTATTAGTGTATTACAGCTGCCCTAGCAGCCATTTATGATTTATATGGTTGTATTCAGAGGTTTCATAATAATAAAATGCCCATGTTATCTCTCCCATTTGATGTGTATTTGGTGCATATGAAATGTGTTTGACGAAATTACAAGGGTTTGCAGGAAAGTTAATGCAATACAATTTATATTTTATTCAAAACCCTAGTTTATTATCCATGGGTTATTACAGTGGTATCATAACATGTTCCTCTACAGTTGTGGGATTTGAGGGATAAATTTCCTAGTGTGGTGGTGAGTTCACAACTTGGTGGGTCAAGTTGCTCTTGGGAGGTGAATCTTTCATTGTGCTAGCCAGATACTTAGTTGGGGGTTGTGTGAAGTACCCCATGGATTGTTTCCCACTCTGAGGGTCGAATTTCTTCCGTAGAGACACTTATTTCATAACCTAGGCACATCTATTATGCAGAGGAGGAAAAAATAATAGTGGTTGGGCACATATTTGAAGACAAAAGACAAAGTTTTGGGAATAGAGCACATATTCCTGAAGACAGAAAGAAGATTTACCTTGCCAGGAACTTCATATTGAGGCTGCACAAAATTTATTTCAAGATGGGCATATTTCCACTTAGATTGGGAACATTTATCCTCGTATTCCTCATAGGCAGATCACTCCTCTTTAGTGTTGGGTTATATCTTCCATTGCAGGAGTTGATTTTTATGTTGTTTGGGGTCACCCTTATGTGGCTGAAGTTGTATTTCACATATGATAGGAAGGACAAGTCCATACAAATCAGACTTACAATAAATATTCTCATCTATATCATATCTCTTTAGTGCCATTGTCATGAGGTCAACTTTGTATCAATGATAGCTTGCTATAGTATGATTATTTCTCATTTTTATGGAGTAAATAAATGGGCTAGAATGCTAATGCTTTTTGCTATCATATGCCTAGTATAACTGTTGTGTTATTGTTCTTTTATTGGCAAAGAGGAGCACTTGTATTCAAATTGCTTGAGTAAATATCACTGTGGGAACACACAAGATTACATCTACAGGAGTTAGTGAGTAAATTGTTTGACATAATACCTCAGAGACCAAACTTAAACAAAACTTAGAAATTTGGGTGGGAGTTTTGAGAAATTTCAAGGGTGGTATTTTAAAATGTTTTTTCCTCCTTGACTGGCCCAATTTCTTCTATTGGAGGGTCGAGTCTCCTTCTGGGCATATTTGGTAGTTGTTGGGGTCAAGTTGGGATAAGTTTTTGTTAGGAGAAATCACCTCATTTGTTGGGTGAGTTATGACCAAGCTGGGTCAAAGGCTTGTGAGGAAGGGGTCCATTATTTTTTGTAGAGGCTGAATATCACAAGGGGAGAATTCTGGGTCAAAAACCCATTTTTACAGTGGTAAATGCAAGGAGGGTTATATTGGTCGTGGATCCTAATTATCTTCCTGATTCATAGGTCTTTGTTTTCAGCTGTTTTTATACCCCATGAAGACTGTACACCCTGGAATACTGTACACTCCTCCACGCGGGGGGGTTGTAGGGGGGGGCTTTCCTCCCTGCGGGGTCCGGTGGGCTCATCCCCCTAGCTGGGGGGTCTGGGGGCAAGTGGGACCTCGAAGAAATTTTTTCCTTGTGAATGTATATTGTAATTTCATAGTAAATTTGGACCGTTCATTATAAGGTCGCAGATCTTATGGTAGAAGTTATGTTAGGGTTTTTTCCCTAGAAGGCAACCCTCTTTTATGAGGGAACTATATTGTAACTATGTATCATTGCGAATATTGTATTATGAGAGAGGATACTGTGAGATAAAGAAGAGGAAGTTATAGCGGGTGCGATGTAGGTTGTATCCCTTCATTTGTTGGATAATAAAAAGGAAGGACCTGACAATTTCTCTGGTGGACGTATCCCACACTGGGTGAACAACATATATCTGTGTCTCTATTGTATTGTGTATATTCTGTGTTTTATTTCTGCATTTTTATTTTATTTTATTTCTCTGTGATCCTATTTTTCTAACAACTGGTATCAGAGATAAAGGTAACTCGTAGGAAAAGAGGGTTCCTCATTCGAATGGGAGCAATGGCAGAAGATGGAAAGTTTAGGGTTGAGAAATTTAACGACCAAAACTACCAGTTATGGAAGATGCAGATGAAAGATTATTTATATCAGAAGGATATATTCCTACCATTAAGTGGAATAAAAAAGAATCCGATGGCCATGAAGGATGAAGAATATGAGGTTGTTGATAGAAAGGAACTAGGAACGATATGACTAAGCCTGACAACGTCAATGGCTTTCGATATTTCGAAAGAAAAGACAATGAAGGAGATGATGGATGCATTAGCTAAAATGTATGAAAAAACCTTGTCATCCAATAAGGTATTTCTAATGAAGAGATTATTTAATATGAAGATGTCAGAAGGTGGGTCTGTTGCAGATCATTGAAATGAATTTAATACGATTACTAATCAACTAAGTTCTATAAAAGTGGACTTTGATGATGAGGCCAGGGTTCTTCTAATCTTGTGCTCATTTCTAGAAAGCTGGAAGGGCTTGGTCATGACTATAAGTAATTCATTCTCTGGTTCAAACACTTTAAAATTTGATGATGTTGTTGGTGTTATCCTTAGCGAGGAAATGCAACAGAAAAACACATGTGAGACATCAGGTAATGCATTAAACATGGAGAACAAGGGAAGACAAAAGGATAGAGGAAAGGGATCATGGAACCGCGATAATTATAGGAAGGGAAGATCCAAATCCAAACTGGGAAAGATAGAGTGTTGGAATTATGGGAAGAAAGGACATCTAAAGAAAGACCGCAGAGCTCCAAAGAAACAAAGAGATGGACATCATGAGAAAAATTAGGAAGCAAATGTAACAGGTGATGTGTTACAAGATTCTTTGATTCTTTCTGTAGATAATATTTCTGAGTTTTGGGTAGTAGATTCAGGGGCTTCATTTCATGCCACACCCCATAAGAAACATTTTCTAGATTATGTTCAAGGTGATTTTGAACAGGTTCATTTGGGTGACGATGCACCATGCAAAATTGTTGGAATGGGAAAGGTAAAAATAAAACAAAGGAATGGAAACCAATGGTTTTTGAAAGAGGTAAGACATGTTCCATATCTATGGAAAAATCTTATTTCAACAGGTAAGTTGGCAAGTGAAGGTTGTATATCCATATTTACAGATAAGGTGTGGAAGGTCACCAAGGGATCATTGGTGATATAAAAAGGAGAGAAGGTAGGTAGATTGTATTTATGTACTGGTAATACTGATTATTCTATCTCTTTAGCTTCTACATGAGTGTATACAACACTGTGGCATCATAGGCTTGGACACATGAGTGAGAAGGGGATGCAAATACTTCACAAAAGAAATTTGTTGCCAGATATTAAACAAATTGATTTGGATTTCTGTGAGTATTGTGTTTATGGAAAATAGAAGAGAGTCATATTTCTCAAAATCAGAAAAGAAAACAAGAGTGAAATGTTAGAGCTTGTGCATACAAATGTATGGGGACCAAATCATGTATCATCTCTTGGTGGCTATTGTTATTATGTTACTTTTATTGATGATGCAACTAGAAAAACTTGGGTTTACTGCATTCGACAAAAATATGATGTTTTTTATACTTTTAAGAAATGGAAATATTTGGTTGAGAATGCGACAGGAAAAATATTGAAGTGTCTCAGATCAGACAATGGAGGTGAATATTGAAACAATGAGTTTTATGATTCCATGGGATTCATAGAGAGAAGAAAGTTCCAGGAACACCACAAGAAAATGGTGTGTCAGAAAGGATGAATAGGACAATCATGGAGCGTGCAAGGAGTATGAGATTGCATGCTGGTTTTCCCTTACAGTTATCAACATATGTTATAGATAATGTTGTTTAATTAATAAAAAAAGGACCTTCAAGCTCTTTGGATGGTATAATTCTAGAGGAGGCATGGACATGTAAAAAGGTAAACTATTATTTTTTGAAGACTTTCGGTTGCAAAGCATTTGTCCATATTGATAAAGAAAATAGAACAAAGATTGAGGCAATATCCAAGAAGTGTACCTTTATTGGATACAATGTTAATAATTTTGGTTATTGCTTATGGGATTATGAAAATCACAAAATCATTAGGAGTAGAGATGTCATATTCAATGAGAAGGTCATGTACAAATATCAGTTGTAGGGAAATAAACATGAAAAAGAAAAACCAGAATACACAATGTTTGATGAGATCTTTAAAAAAGAAATTCCAAAGGTACCAGAAAATCAAAATGTACAATAACAAGAGCAACAAGTAGCTCAAAATCCCGCAAGTGTTGTTAAAATATCTTCCAGGTTAAGTAGACCCCTTGAACGATACTCTCATTCATTGTATTATTTATTGTTGACTGATTCTGGTGAACTAGAATGTTATGAAGATGTAATGTGGGTAGACACTAAAAAGAAGTGGGAGCAAGGCATGAAAGAGGAAATGGATTCCTTGGTAAATAACCAAGCTTGGGACTTGGTTTAGTTTCCTACAGGAAAAAGAACATTGCAGAATAAATGGGTTTACAAGTTGAAGGAAGAATATGGATGCAAAAAGTGGTACAAGGCTAGACTTGTTGTAAAGAGGTTTGCACAAAAGAAAGGTATAGATTTTGATGAAATATTTTCTTCTGTTGTTAAAATGACTTCAATTAGGACTATTTTAAGTCTTGTGGTAGTAGAAGATTTGCATCTTGAATAGTTATATGTAAAAACAACTTTTGTCCATGGGGATTTGGAGGAAGATATTTATGTGCAACAACCACAGGGGTATGAGGTCAAAGGGAAGGAGAATTTGGTATGAAGGTTGAAGAAGATCTCATATGGCCTAAAGAAAGCTCCAAGGCAGTGCTATTTGAAGTTTGACAGGTTTATGACAAAACAAGGTTATAATAGATGTCATTCTGATCACTGTGTTTATTTTAAAAGGCTAGAAAATGGAAGCTATATTATCATGCTAATGTATGTAGATGGGATGCTTGTTGCAGGGTCTAATATGCAGGATATAAATATGCTCAAGAAGAAATTAGCTAATTCATTTGGGATGAAGGATTTCGGTGCTGCAAAGAAAATCCTTGGTATGAGAATAACAAGAGACATGAAAAATCACAAATTGACATTGTCTCAGGGTGAGTACATAGAGGTGTTGGAGAGGTTTATAATGCATAATGCAAAACCAATTAGTACACCTTTGGATAGCCATTTCAAATTAACTAAGGAAATGTGTCCCAAGACACTGGAGGAGATAGAATACATGTCCAAGGTTCCTTATTCATCAACAATTGACATCTCGATGTATGCGATGGTTTGCACAAGACCATATATTGCACATACAATGGGAGTTGTGAGTAGGTATATGAACAATCCAGGTAAAGAACATTGGGAGGCAATAAAGTGGATTCTCAGGTATTTGAGAGGTACTACTACTCATGCATTATGTTTTGAAGGTTCAAACATTGTTCTACATGGATATGTTGATTCAAATATGGAAGGTGATAAAGATAGCAGGATGAGCACC
>JASDQU010187561.1:2673-15655 GCA_032191745.1 Picea mariana
CATGAAAGTGATTAAGATCCAAACCATTCGGATGCCACCTCACCATAGAAGTTTCTCCTTCTAGAAGATTCGAGAAAACTCTTGTTTTTCCCACATGTAGGCATTCTCGCACCCTGCCTATAGAGAATCCTGTGAACATATCGTACCCTAGCTATGGTACAACCTGTGAGAATATACCAACATGTAAAAATAAAAATATAGAACACTGGATTGTATCAACCATTGCCAATACCAGAGAGGTCTTGGGATGCAATAAGCATGGATTTTTTGATGGGACTACCAAGAAGGCAAAAAGGATTTGATTCCATATTTGTGGTGGTGGATAGATTTTCAAATATGGTACACTTTATCGCATGCCAAAAGACCAGTGATGCGATGCATGTTGAAAATCTGTTTTTCAAGGAAGTTGTAAGACTTCACGGCCTACCCAGAAGCATTGTCTTGGACAAAGACACAAAATTTGTTGGAAACTTTTGGAGAACATTGTGGAAGAAGTTGGGGACAGATTTTTCCTTCAGCTCATCTTATCACCCTCAGACAGATGGACAGATGAGGTGGTAAAAAAAGTTTGGGAAAAATTTTGAGGAGTTTGGTTACTGAACACCATAATTAGTGGGATCAGATTCTGCCACAAGCAGAATTTGCATACAATGACTCACCAAAAAGAAGCATTGGAAAGAGACCATTCCAAATATTGTATGGAATGGAACCCAGGGGAGTGTTTGAGTTGAGAGACTTGGAAAAGAGTGATATCAGGAGCATTGGAGCAGAATATTTTGCTGTAGAAATGCAGAAGCTCCATAGCCATATCAAAGGACAGTTGCAGAGTTCTAACTAGGAGTACAAGCGCAGAGCTGATCAACATCACAGAGAAATTCAATTTGAAGTAGGAGATCAGGTTCTGGCACATCTCAGGAAATAAATGTTCCCTGGGGGAACATATAACAAGTTAAAGATGAAGAAGATAGGAATGTGTAAGATCTTGATGAAGTTTGATGCGAATGCCTATGAGATTGAGATGCCAAATGATGTGGGCATATCGCCCATACTCAATGTTTCAAACCTGTATCCTTACAGGAAAGATGACACAGAGGGATTAGAATATCAAGAGGAGGTCCAATGGAAAAAACAAATGTCTATAGCAGAAAAACCACAGATGGAGAAGATTGTTGATCAGAGGATTGACAAAAAGACTAGGAGGAAGACATATTTTGAATATCTGGTCAAGTGGAAGGGACACTCAATAGAATCTGCTAGTTGGGAACATGAAGTTGATATCCAGAATCATGGAAATTCATTGTAGGAGCTCATGGACAGGAGTCCATGAATTTTTTTCAAGGGGAGTATGATGCAAGAGCATCACTGGCAAGCACACAGAGAAGGACCTATCAGCGTTTGGGAGTCTGTATAGAATCTCTGTGCTGGCAGTTGCAGCAAATATTTTGAAGTATGCCTTAACTCAGTGCCAGAAAAATATTCTGAGGCACACCTGAGTAATCGCTAGTGAAGCGAGAGTTTCCACTCCAACTCTAGAATGCGACTGGACTAGGATAGCCATCAGGATAAGTTTTGATGTAGACAATTAGTCAGGGGGAACCCTAAGAGCTCTCTAAGATAAACAGAAGTTATGTACACCCAAATGAGGCTAGCTGCAAGTTAGTAGGATATTTCTGAGTTTTTCAGTTTTTGTTTTTTGATTTCAGTTGCAGACATTATTCACTTATGAATATAACAGAGGAAAATTGATCCAATCCATGGGGTGGACATTGTTTTGCAATTATCTTTTATTGTGTTTTCATGAATGAGTGAATGAGTTTAGTTATGAGTAGAAGGAAATGTGAATGTTAGGATGAGTTTCAATTTTTTCTATTCTGTCGAGAGGTGCAAGGTGTGCACACAGAACACAAGGAGTGTGTTAACGAGATATGTTTCGATTCTGAATCTTAGAAGAGATAGCACAAAACTTTCCCTTTGCAAGGAGTGAAAATAGACTGGTGCAAGGTGTTCACAGTCATTCGCAAGAATTAGAACCTTGCGTAAATATCTGGTGCAAGGAGTGCACATATCCGAGATTCAACTAAGTGTCGAAGGGACTTTGAGAGAAGTCGACGAACCAGAAAAGGAGAATGCTAGGAGGGCGAGGGGAATTTCTCTTCGAGAAATCCTTCGGATCTGAGTTATCAAAATCCCTGAAATGCAAGGAGTGCACGGGAAGTCGAAGTTTTCACGAGACCAAGCTCAGGAGGAATAACACTTTTTCATAAGTGTTAATGAGATCCAAGAAATGGGCTCGTAGGAAGGATAAAGGTCGAATCCTTTGAATCTTTCAAAAATATTCTAAGTTTAAAGAACCCGTAAGCTTAGGGAGAAAGATCTGGACCGTTTGGTCAGCCTCCAGACAATGAGGAGAAAGTGCAGAGGGGAAAATATCTCAGTCGTTCAATCTGAGCGCAAAGGAACTGTAGATGCCCGATCAAGGTAAAGTGCACTAATGATAAGATTTGAAAGTACACAGGAGGAGAAGGGTTATGAAATTCTGAAATCATCGAAACCATCCATCAAGGGGGACACATGGCGAGAGATGAGCGTTTCACTGACTCATGACTCAGAGAAGTCAAAGAACAATTATAAGAAATCACAAATCATGAAATCATGATTTGATCACAGTCATTGATTGGAGGAGGGAGTTGAATCATATATCTAGTCTTGTGAGGAGTTCGTAACTACGGATATCGAAAGTAGAAGTTCTGGGAAATAATGAAATCTGAGTTCATGATTTGATATTCTTGGCATTGGAAGTCACTCCTAGATTGCAGCAGGAGAAGAGCCCGATGCCCATCAGTTTATGTCATGTTTCATTTATAAAGGGGTGATCAGATGGAAGTAAACTTGGAACAGTATCGTTATAACTCAAAAAACTGGGTTGGAACAGCAGTGACAAATGAGGTCTTGACCTAACTTAAGCCAGTACTAATAATAGTGGTGATTATTTGGAAGGAAGAGAGGAGAAACAAAGTCTACTCTAGACATCCAGTCTTTCAGCAGTCTTCACAAAAGAGGAAAAGTGTCAGCTGTGAGATCCTCTCAGAGATGAACAAACCTCAAAATGAACCTAAGAAGATTGCAAAACTGATAATATCAAACCTACATAATATAGCAATGCAATACCCGATTGGATCATCCATGCCCGGGGTCTTAGATTCAGAGGAAAAGAGGAAAAGAAGGAGTTGGTTCCCATTAAACAAGAAGTCTCAAATGTTCTTTTATAACCAGAGAACCAGAGGTTGGGTTAAATATTTACAATTGGGAGCTGTGCTCTACCATCGATCCTTTCAAAAATACAAAAATTGAGTACTTATACTCCTAAACATTTGCCCAGCAATGGTGTCCTAGACTTTCAGGGTGTGGCATTTCTTCGATCAAATTTGGTCTGAACTCCTTCATCAAATGCCACCTTAACTTTGCATGGCTCTTGCAGGGGGGTAGCTGAGCCATTAAATGTTGAGTTAGTGTGTGCAGACTTCTTTGGTTAGTCGAGGACTAGGCATGGCTTCTTTTGGAAAAAATTCGGCACACAGGACCATCTAAGGCAGACTGCCTACCGAATCCTCCATACCTTACAATTAATGAGTGAGGAGAGGTTTCAACCACCTCCTCCCACCTTCATTTACTCCTAGCAGGAACCAAGGTTGAGACCAGGTCGAACTGGCACCTGGAGATTGCGGCAATCCCTTCTGCAGCTAAACCTGGCTCTTTCAGCCCTTTTTCACAACTCTTTCTATTTCCCCAAATGACCATGGGCCATGACCCTGCGCTTGTCCTCAAAGGTGCTTTCGATGTTTCAGGGTTCGAGGTTTTGAAATGCAATGGGAGAGAAAAACACCTTACCTTTGGAAGTCCCGGTAGCTGAAATGCCGACATGGCCTGATCATGCGCCACGCGTCCCTTTGGATGGATAGTTGTGATGATGTCAACGTTTTGAGACCTATCTCATTATATGGTGTGCGCTAGCAGATTTTCCCTGGGCATGTTCCTTTGTGACCGGGCGCCAAGATCATGGGCCCAACTCTTGGACACCTTCAGCACTTTGCATTTCATGGATGGAAAAGAGCTGATCCTTTCTCTTCAAAGTCACGATGGGTGAAGTGGCAATAGAGCCTAATCATGCAACACGTGCTCCCCTTTGATCGAACGACCCCGATCATATTCGACTATACTGTGGGTGCAAATCCTGGACACCTTCGGCACTTCTCGTTTCGTGGATGGGAAGGAGTTGATCCTTGCTTTTCAAAGTCACGATGGGCGAAGTGGTGATAGAGCCTAATCATGCACCATGTGCCCCCCTTTGATCGGATGGCTCAGAACTTCTTCGACGAGATTGTGAGCCCGATTCCTATGTTAAACATGGCACAATTCCATCAGCTGCAAATATCTGCTGACCGGCGATCTGCTCCATTGGTCGATCCTAGCCATTGGACACTGGATCGTGCGTTTGCTATCATTTTAAGCCTGAAATGGGGATTTTATGTGCTACACAGTGTGCTCATGGATGTGACCTTGAACAAAATGCATTTGTTAGGTTCTTTAAGCCCCATTTCTTTGCATTTACCCCACGGGCTCAAAACTTGGAGAGAAAACACCCCTTTGCAAGAATTTGCGCTAACATTAGGCTCCATGGGGGATAAAATCATCCCTGCGATGCTCTAAGAACTCATTCTATAGCTTCAGTGCCTTGCTATTGGGCTTTGGAGTCAATGACTAAGCCAAAAAATAAAAATAAAAGTAAACAAAGAACCAAAAGGACAATATTTACAAACAAAGGAGCCGTCTAAGGCTCAAACAAAACATTTCTTCAAAAAATGCCCATTTACTGGGCTGTTAAAAACCTCCTCACCCTCCAAATCCTGCAACCTGTATGTGTTATTTGAGAAAACCTCAGAGATTTTGAAGGACCCAATCCATAGGGCATCAAACTTGTTGTGTTTTCCCTTATCCTGTCTGTGTGCATCCCACTTAAGCACCAAATTCCCGATCTCAAACTCCTTCTTCCTGACCTTCCTGTCAAAGGCCTATTTGACCTTCTGCTGATGACTATGAGCTGTGTCCATCACCTATTCCCTAATCTGTTGTACTTCCACCATCTAATGAATCCTTCTGACCATATGATCCAGATCTCCTTCATAATTTTGAAAGAACTTCGCTACAAGGTGAGCTGAGTGGGAAAAATTGCCTCTGTTCTGTAAACTAGCTGAAAAGGTGAGGTGCCCAGGGACTTCTTCATTGTCACTCGATCAGTCCATAGAGAAAATTTGAGCTTTGAATCCCAAGCCCTCTTATTGTCTTCCAATAATATTTTAATGAGCTTGATTAGGCTTTTATTGGAAGATTCTGCCAATCCATTTCCTTGAGGATAATAGGGGGTGGATTGAATTAGCGAGATCTGGAACTTCTCACAGAACTTAATCAGAGGCTCAAATTTGAATGAAGCAGTGTTATCAGTGACAAACCTGATGGGATAGTGAAATCTAGCTATGATATCCTCTAGGAAGCTGATAATTAATTTGTGTGATGCACTTCTGGTGGGGGCAGCTTCTATCCACTTGATGAAATAGTCTGTTGTAGTCAAGATCCATCTATTTTGGCCACTTGAGGGAGTATGGATTTCCCCAATGAAGTCCAACCCCCATTGTTGAAAAGGTGTTGAAGCTACTACAAGCTTCAGTGGCAGTGGTCTAAGCTCCTGCTTTCCTGAGAACTTTTGGCATTTGATGCAGGCTCTGATTTCTCTGCAGACATCAGTGAATAAAGTGGGCCAATAATACCCAGCCCTTAGGATTTTGTGAGTTGTGGTATTCCAGAAATGATGCCCCCCACAAAGGCCACTATGGAAATCAAACATAACTTTCTGGGCTTCTTGTGGATTCAGGCACCTTAAAAATACCCCTAGAGGGTCTTTCCAGTACAAGGCTTGGTCAATGAGGCAATATATGTCTGCCTTAAGCTTCAAATCTCTCGCCTTACTCTTTCCCATTCCATTAGGAGGCTTCAACTCTTGCAGAAAATGCAAAATATCTCTATACCAGGTGCATTCTGCTAGCGATAAGTCACCCTGAGAACCTTTGTTGGATGACTCAGCTTGTTGATTTTCCGAACAAGCATTGATGAAGCTAATCCCCAAGGATTTACAATTGGATTCAGCCAATGCCTTCTTTATTTGGATAAAAGATTCCCTAGGTTTAGCAGTCCATTTTACTTCTTTTCCTTTCCTGAGCATGGATGTTATGTGTTTCACCATCTCAACGAAATTTGAGATGAACCTCCTCAGAAAGTTAATCTTCCCTAAAAAAGCCTGAACTTCCTTTGTAGACCGGGGAAGTGACAGAGTCTGAATTGCCTCTACCCTACTAGGATCAATCCTCACTCCTTTTTTTGATACTATATGACCTAACAATTTCCCCTCCTTCATAGAAAACAAAGATTTTTTGGGGTTAAAGGATAGGCCAAACCTCCGACACTTCAAGAACACTTTTCTTAGGTGACATCAGTTCTATTTGTTATACATGGAGAAGATTGTGATGTAATCCAGATAGATCACCACAAACTGATCTTTTTCCCCGATGAAGGATATATCCATGGCCCGCTGAAATGTTGCTCCTGCATTCATCAATCCAAAGGGCATTTTGGCATACATGAATGTGCCCCAAGGAGTGGTGAAGGCCATTTTTTCTCTGTCCTTAGGCATGACTGATATCTGGTTATAACTAGAAAAACCATGGATCATGGATATCCTAGAGGCAATAGTTACCCTCTGCAATATGTGTTCCATGTTGGGCAGGGGATAATTTTCTTTCTTTGAGCTCCTGTTCAGGTTCCTGAAATCAACATAGAGTCTGATTTCTCCACTTTTCTTTCTTACCGGGACCAAATTGGCCACCCATTTGGAATATCTCAAGGGGACAATGATTTGGGCATCTAGCAACTTCTTCACTTCTCTTTCCATGACAGGCAACAACATAGGGTTTATCTGCCTTAGCTTTTTCCTAAATGGTTTATCCTCTTCCTTCAGTGGGATCTTGTGTTCAATGACAGATGTGTCATATGTCTTGAGGTATTCATAGGTCCATGCAAACACATCGACAAATTCTCTTAATAGTTCAGTGTATTCGACGCTCTGTTCTTGGGTCAGGCTGCTTGACAACTTGAAAAACTTAGGATCCTCTTGTGTGCCAATGTTGCATTCTGATGTATCAGTATTTCCTCCTAAAATCTTATCTTTTACTACCACATCATTCCCATCGAATAGCCTTTCTAAAGGGACTAGTCCCCTTGGAATGTGATTGCTAGGCAGTTGAATAATATGGTGATTAAATACCTCAGGGCAGGGGTGACCTTCAAGGTCAGGGTCCTGATCAATGTGCAACTCGGAAAATTCATCGAAAGCCTGCAGAAAATTCTTGATTTCAAGATCATCTTCGAATACCTTCCAATGTCTGACATTGTCTGGTACAACTGGCCTATATTTTATCTCAACATCGTATTTTCTCTTAGGTGGTAGAGGGATTCTGAACAGACTCACTGAAATGGCTAAGTTGTCAGCCAAAGCATTTTTCTCCCTTGGAATAAAAGAGATGTTGAAAGCTGAGAAGAAATTTTCGATCAAGTTCCACACCTCATTTATGTAGCTCCTGAGTCGAGGATGCTTGGCCTGATAATCATTTCTGACTTGTTGAATAATTTCCTCAGCATCTCCGAACACTGCTATCTCCTCTATCCCCATATCCTTTGTGGACCTTAAACCCAGAACCATAGCTTCGTATTCCACCACATTATTGGTGGCTTCAAATTCTAGCTTGTATGACAGGGACATGGTTTCCTAACAAGGTGACACCAACATCACTCCAGCGCCAGCGCCTTCACTAGAAGAAGCCCCGTCGAAAAACATTTTCCCAACAGAGGTGGTTGGAGGAGGCATCTTGTGATTAAAAGGAAGTTGCCTTCTGACTTGAAAAGGGGCTTCAGGAGCATCAATGATCTGCAATAAACTAGACCCCAAATCAGTGTCAAGTGCAAAGATGGGATGATTGTGGGTTTTGCTTCATCACTGACAATATAGGCTAGCTGGGATTCTCTATACAACCTCCTGTGTCCCCCTCCAAAGACTGGAATGGTGGCATATGTGAGATCCATCTGTAATGTTCCTCCAAGTCTTTTAATCCAATACCTAGACAACAACATGCCAAACTTGGGGGGAACATCAGCTACCACAATGTCCATGACCACATTTTTCATTGGCAGCTGAAATAAAGAGACCACCAAGTCTTTGATGACTTTGAGGCATTGCACCCTTCTTGAATTGAAAGATTATAGATCATGGTAAGCCTTCATCACCTCCAGTCCCAATTCTTCCATGACTATTTTGGGCATAAGGTTGTGGGAAGCCCCTGAATCAATGAGGCAATTATGCAGCACCTTATCATGTATGTTCAGGGATGTGTAGAAGGGAGGGGATGAATCATCTATATCTTATACCATGGGACCTAGGACAACTATTGTCTTTTCATCCTGAATATTTATTGAGTCTGTGGAAGGCTGGGGGGGTTCGGATTGTAACAGCTTAGAGAGGGACCTTTTGAAATATTTGTTTTTAACTAGTTCTGAGAGGGGTACAGGAATTCTGATCTTCTCAATCTCATGCTCAAAACTAAAAGGGGAGAGAGGAATAGGAGGTTCCCTTACCTCGAAAATAGACACTTTGGCTACTGACGAAGTATCATGAGCTTTCTTTTCTTTAGTAGTTGCAGCAACAGCTTTAGCATACCTTTCTGCTATAAGGGGTTGATCCTGGGAGTCAAAAGTATCATCTTTCTTCTTTGACCGGAGATGGTATATGTTAGGTGCATTGTTTTCCTTCTCTCCTTTACCCAACTCATTGATTTGGACACTCATAAGGGATTCTTCATATGCATATTGAGTCAAATGGGGAAAAGGGGAGGTTTCTTCAATGCAATGAATTTCAGGGTCAGGTTCTTCTACCTCCTCTCCTTCCTCATGAGAAACTATGATGTTTTGGAGGGGGGTCTGAATCCTCTAATCATCTCTGTCTCTGCTACTTTGTTCCCTTGGGGAGGCATGTGGCACATTGTTACCATGCCTCCTGAAACCTCTATTATCAGTATTCTGGGGATTTTTGTACACGGGCTTCCCCTCTAACTCCCACTTTTCCATCCTAGCCGAGAGAGATTTTAGCACTTTAGTTACCTCATCCATTTGAGGAGGAAGGGGAGAGGAATAGGATGAGGAGGATTCAACTCTCCTCCTAGGTATATATGTATCAACCTTACCCCTGAGTCGGTCAACAACCAATATATTAGACTCTACTTCTACGACCGTGTCCTGTATGCATGCCAGAGTGGTGCCTCTCCTTTCCCTTGACAGAAGGCAGAAATTAGGATCAAAAGAGCTAGCATAAGTGATCTTCACAGAGGCTTCTGAGGGATTAATCTCAGCGGGGATTTTATTGTACATTTTATTAAATCTTTTGGAGAATTCAGAAACAGACTCTCCTTCCTTTCTCTTCAAAGATCCAAACTCTGTCATGTAATACATGAAGTCCTTTTTGTCTCCCCACTGTCTCAAAAAGGAATTATCCAGAGCCTCAATCCCATTAATAGATCCATGAGGCAAGGCCCTAAACCATTTTCTACCCTCACCTTCAAGACTATGGACAAAAATCCTCATCCATACATCTTCATGCATGATAACATGATCATTTGTAAAACTGTAGAAGGATTCAAGGTGTTCTTCTGCAGTTATGTTCCCCTCGCCTGCAAACTTGGGTAGCTGCTTGAGGTAACCATCTGCTGGAAGGGCATTGAGAGGCTAAGGTAACACAAGGGGAGCATACCTAGCAGCTATAATAGCCTCCATTTTGGTCATAGGGGGATTTGCTCCTGCCATAAGGATATTAGGTGGAGGAGAACTCATAGGGGAAGGAGCTTGAACTGGGGATACTAGAAATAGGCTTACAGGGGTAAGGGAAGTGACAAGGGTTTCTCCCTCTAGTCCAAAACTAGAAGGAGACAACTCGACAAGAAGACTTTCGAAATTTAGGAAACGGGAGGCTTCAAAAAATGGTCTACTATGAAGCTGAGGAGAAGAAAAAGGGGTTTCTACAAAAGGAGATGGTGGATTACCTGGTTCGGCGATGGAAGTTTCTCCTTCAGAGGTCTTCCCTTTTCTAAAAATCACCTCTGGATCAGCTTGAGGTGTAGCTAGAGGTAGTTGTGGATGGGACCTCGTATGTTTGCCTTTGGAAGCCACAACTAAAATAGTAGGTTCTCTCCAATGGAGTCGCCAAGTGCACAGTAGCAATCTTCAAAGGCTCTCATGCCTGATGCACCTTCAGAATCAGAGGTTCAATGTCGTTCAATCTCGAGGAAAATATTCAACTTCTTCCTCGGCAACGGTGCCAGAAAATGTTGGCGTTGGAAGTCACTCTTGGATTGCAGCAGGAGCAGAGCCCGACACCCATCAGTTTATGTCATGTTTCATTTATAAAGGGGTGATCAGATGGAAGTAAACTCGGAATAGTATCAATATAACTCAGAAAACTGGGTTGGAATAGCAGTGAGATATGAGGTCTTGACCTAACTTAATCCAGTACTAATAATAGTGGTGAGTATTTGGAGGGAAGAGAGGATAAACAAAGTCTACTCTAGACATCCAGTCTTCTAGCAGTCTTCACAAAAGAGGAAAAGTCTCGGCTGTGAGATCCTCATAGAGCCGAACAAACTTCAAAATGAACCTAAGAAGATTGCAGAACTGATAATATCAAACCTACATAATATAGCAATGCAACACCCGACTGGATCATCCATGCCTGGGGTCTTAGATTCAGAGGAAAAGAGGAAAAGAAGGAGTTGGCTCCCATTAAACAAGAAGTCTCAAATGTTTTTCTATAACCAGAGAACTAGAGGTTGGATTAAAGCTTTACAATTGGGAGTTTTGCTCTACCATTGATCCTTTCAAAAATAAAAAAACTAAGTACTTATACTCCTAAGCATTTGCGCAGCAGAGGCGTCCTAGAATTTCAGGGCATGGCATTTCTTCGGTCAAATTTGGTCTGAACTCCTTCATCAGACACCACCTTAACTTTTCATGGCTCTTGCAGGGGGGTAGCTGAGCCATTAAATGTTGAGTTAGCATGTGCAGACTTCTCTGGTTAGTCAAGGACTAGGAATGGCTTCTTTTGGAAAAAATCCAGCACACAGGACCATTTGGGGTAGACTGCCTGCCGGATCCTCCANGAGTGAGGAGAGGTTTCAACCACCTCCTCCCACCTTCATTTACTCCTAGCAGGAACCAGGGTTGAGACCGAGTCAACCTGGCACCTGGAGATCACGGTGATCCGTTATGCAGCTAAACCTATCTCTTTTGGCCCTTTTGCACAACTCTTTCTATTTCCCCAAGTGACCACGAGCTGTGACCCTGCATTTATCCTCAAAGGATCTTTCATCATTTCAGTGTTCGGGGTTTTGAAATGCAATGGGAGAGAAAAAACCCTTACCTTTGGAAGTCCTGGTAGCTGAAATGCCGACATGGCCTGATAGTGTGCCACGCGTCCCTTTGGATGGACGGTTGTGATGATGTCGACATTTTGGGACCTGTCTCATTATATGCTGTGCGCTAGCGTCTTTTCCCCATGCGTGTTCCTTTGTGATCAGGTGCCAAGATCGTGGGCCCAACTCCCGAACGCCTTCGGCACTTCGCATTTCATGGATGGGAAGGAGCTGATCCTTGCTCTTTAAAGTCGCGATGGGTGAAGTGGCGATAGAACCTAATCACGCACCATGTGCTCCCCTTTGATCAGACGGCCCAGATCATATTCAGTGATATTATGGGCCCAAATCCTGGACACCTTCGACACTTCACGTTTCGTGGATAGGAAGGAGCTGATCCTTTCTCTTCAAGGTCATGATGGTGAAGTGGCGATAGAGCCTAATCATGCACCACATGCCCCCATTTGATAGGATGGCTCGAAACTTCTTTGACGAGATTGTGGGCCCGATTATTGTGTTAATCATGGCACAATTCCATCAACCACAAATATCTACCGACTGACGATATACTCCATTGGTCGATCCTGGACCCTGGACACTGAATCGTGTGTCTGCTATCATTTTAATCCTGAAATGGGGATTTTATGAGCAGCATAGTGTGCTCATGGTTGTGACCTTGGACAAAATTCATTTGTTAGGTTCTTTAAGCCCCATTTCTTTGCATTTATGCCATGGGCTCGAATCTTGGAGAGAAAACAACCCTTTGCAAGAATTTGCGCTAAAATTAGGCTCCATGGGAGATAGTTTCGTCCCTATGATGCTCTAAGAACTCATTATGCAGCTTCAGTGCCTTTCTATTGGGCTTTGGAGTAATTTACTAGGCCAAAAAATAAAAATAAAGTAAACAAAGAACCAAAAGGACAATATTTACAAACAAAGGAGCCCTCTAAGGCTCAAACAAAACATTTCTTAAGAAAAATCCCATTTACTAGGTTGTTAAAAACCTCCTCACCCTCCAAATCCTGCAAAATGTATGTGTTATTTGATAAAACCTCATAGATTTTGAAGGGCCGGATCCATAGGGAATCAAACTTGTTGTGTTTTCCCTTATCCTGTCTAGGTGCATCCCACTTAAGCACCAAATTCCCGATCTCAAACTCCTTCTTACTGACCTTCCTGTCAAAGGCATGTTTGATCTTCTACTGATGACTATGAGTTGTGTCCATCACCTATTGCCTGGTCTGTTGTACTTCCACCATATGATGAATCCTTTTGACCATATGATCCAACTCTCCTTCATAATTTTGAAAGAACTTCACTACAGGTAAGGCGAGCTGAGTGGGAAAAACTGCCTCTGTTCCGTAAACTAGCTGAAAAGGCGAGGTGCCCAGGGACTTCTTCATTGTCACTCGATCGGCCCATAG
>JASDQU010187563.1:7687-18403 GCA_032191745.1 Picea mariana
GATATTGGTTTCCTCTCACCTAATCCAATTGGATTATTTTGTATGTTTTCATGTTAACACATCTTCTTGTACTTCCAGGGCCATTTTGGATCCCTAAACAATGATTTTTTGGCTCGCCACAGTCAGACTATAGACATAGTCAGAGTTTGATGATGTAATATGTATTTATTTAAAAGATCTTTCCAACGGGATATCACATGCCTAAAAAAAAGGTTGCATGAAAAAGTTATGACCCCAGGAAGTTGAGGTACCAACTTACCCATAGGGGCCCACATGAATTTTGGCATTTCACCTCCTAGGGTTAGGTTGTTGGATGTCTATGGTTTTGGCATTCATGAGTAATATCAAAAAGGACTCTCGA
The DNA here is from genome assembly GCA_032191745.1 of Picea mariana. Lineage (NCBI taxonomy): Eukaryota > Viridiplantae > Streptophyta > Pinopsida > Pinales > Pinaceae > Picea > Picea mariana. Next base: position 8,049 of record JASDQU010187563.1, read on the forward strand.
GCCTCATTGTAATCATTCTTCTCAGAGGGATGCGCATACCAACCACATATCTTCTTAGAGATAGTTATCACCATTCGAGCAAGTGTTATAGTTCTGCAGTTTTATAGTTTCAACCTATTTCATTTATTCAATAGAAGATACCGTTCACTGGATATCTGTTTTGTTCTTCATATCTCTATGTTTATTGTATTCAGTTTGTTAATCAATTCGTTCCTCTCCTAAATCCATATCAATGGTATCAGAGTGATCTTCTCTTCATTTATTTTTCTTTGTGCATGTCCCCAACAAGATCTGGGTACAAGAAGTTAGGACTCGAACCAATCAAGCCGTTGTAAGATTGGGCGCACCTAGCCTGACAAAAACCCATGGGAGATGAAAAGAAATATGATGGAGCAAGAGATCCTTTTAAAATGTTGCTCTAGGAAGCCCTTGTGTGAAAAAGGAATGAAATGATGGAAAAATGTGTGCAGATCCTTTGACGACTACCCACAGGAGAAGAATCTTCATCAAGCGGCCATGCGACCCCCTTCAAGGTATAGGTAAATTTTGATATTCCATTATTTTAAGGACTGATAGATGCAGATGTTGTAGATAAATGGTCGAATCTACTCGAAGGGTATTTTTTGGTCCATAGTTTTTTCGATAGGGAAAATATTACTTTTTCACTCCTCAAGGTTGTCCCCCATGTTAAGGACTAGTGGGACACCTACTCTAAGTAAAGGGCCATAGAGGAGTCTGCAATATTTGTGGTTTCACCTACATGGGATTCCTTTCGGGATGCCATTAAAGAATAGTACTAACCTATTGGAAGCTACGAGGACCAGTACAGCATATGGACCACCCTTTGTCAAGAAAGGGAACATACAGTACCATATTTCACCAATATTTTCCATGCCTTGCACACCATGTTGGGTATCAAATACTCTGAGTGACATCTGGTGCTCAAATAATGTGGGTATTTTCATAGATACATTAAAACAAAAATGGATTTTCTAGACATTTCCTCATTGGGTACAACTTATAGATATGATGTCAAGATCAAGTAGAAATTTAAGTAGAAGAGGTGAGAGTTTGGATCTACAAACTCCTCATAGCCGAAGTAGGTAAAAGGCGATCCCAACCCACACAGAAAGGGACAGAGAAAACATGGCCAATCTTAGGAAAACCATCCCAAGCCGCAACAACAGAAGAGAAATGATAAGATGAAGAAGGACACAGGAAAATGGTCTGAATACCATAAAATCCCTTGGCACAACACTGAAAAATGTTGCTCCAAGTAGTCACTCATGGTCGAGCTGAAGGCTTCTAGGTCAGAGGTCAATTTTTATTTAGAATCAAATCCAGAAGGAGAGAAGCGGATTATCGATACTGAACCTAGTGCCACTATCTCTACCAACCAAGTCCATCCAAGTGAACCAGATGAACCAGAGGAAGGGGAACACCTCCTTCACTCACAGATGTGGGTAAAGGGGGCTCCACTTCATTTCATTGTATATAGTGATATTCAAAAGAATCTGATCTCAGCAGAGGTTGTCAAGCAACTGGACCTACCAATGACACCACACCCATATCCCTAGACCATCGATTGGCTTCACCAAGGAAGAGATCTTTGTGTCAACCAATAATGTCATCTGCCCTACAACATCAAGCCCTTAAAATATGAGGTATAGTGTGATATTTCTCCCCTTTAATTTTTTGATGTTCTTTTAGGAAAACCATATTTTTGGAAGCAACATGTTGTGTATGAGTCTAGACCCCGTAGTGTTATTATTACTTTGGGTGGAAAATTGCACATGATACCAAAGGTAGCGTCACCTACCACTATTTCTTTAATATCTGCTAAGAAATGTAGTAAGGTCATTTCATATACCGATAAGTTCATCTTTTTTGAGATCCGTACTCACGGTAAGAAAAATGTCATCACCACATCCATGGACTCTACACAGAGCCTCTCTTTGTAGCAGAATAAAGTGGACAAGTTCGTGGAAGAGTAAAGAGACATCTTCTCCTCACCCATCAGGGTACCGATGCACTTCCAATTCAAGCATCCTATTGATCTAACCCCTCGTGCACCTCTACCTAATGGACCAGTCTATCATCACTCACTAATGGAAAATGATGAAATTAAGCATCAGATCCAAGTGCTTCTTCAAAAAGGGCACATCAGAATTAGCTCCTCCCCTTGCGGAAGCCCAATTGTACTGGTGCAGAAGAAGGACGAGACCTGGTGACTCTGCATTGATTACAAAGCATTAAACAAAATCACATTTAGAAACCGGTACCCAACTCCCAGGATTGATTACCTTCTCAACCAACTTAATGGGGAAAGGTTCTTCAACAAGATTGACCTAAAGTCTGGCTACCACCAGGTTCCCATCGAACCAACTGATGTCTGGAAGACAACTTTCAAATCTAAAGAAGGTCTCTTTGAATGGTTGGTCATGCCCTTTGGCATAAAAAATTCACCAACCACTTTCATGAGATTGATGACAGATGTATTAAACCCTTCACCAAATCTTTTGTGGTGGTATATTTGGATGACATCCTCATCTTCATCAGAACTTGGGAGGAGCACATGCTTCATATTTAGTAGGTTTTGAGCACTCTGCGGCAACAAAAGCTATATTCCAACTTGGAAAAATGTTCCTTTGGCATGAGCATGATCCAATACTTGGGCTACATTGTTGTTGAACATGGGGTACATGTCGATCCTTCTAAGATCCAAGTCATCTGTGATTGGCCAACCCCGACCACACTAACTGAGCTTCATAGCTTCTTGGGACTAGCCAATTTCTACTGACGGTTCATGTTGGGATTCTCCCATATTGGATGGGTCCTCAACCACGTGACCAAGGGAAGTGGGTAGGGAAACATTCATGTGGGGGAAGGAAGAAAAAAGTGCATTTGATGATGTGAAGCATCTCTTGTGCTCATCTCTATTAATATTCTTGTCTCATCTGCAACAACCGTTCGATATTGGTACTAATGCATTTGACTATGTTGTAGGTGCATTTCTCACTCAACATGGTCATTCGGTGGCATACCATAGTGAGACACTCTTAGATACTGTCAGGAAATACCCCACCTATGAAAAGGAAATGTATTCCATTGTACAAGATTGTCATCAATGGAAACATTACATTCTAGGAAAGGAGATGATCATCCACACTGATCACAAGCCTCTATAGTTCATAAAGACATAGGGGAAGTTGCAGAATGACCTCCATCAAAAGAGGTCCACCTACCTACAATAGTTCCATCTCAATATCAAGTATAAGACAGGGAACACAAATCATGTTTTTGAATTCCTCAGTCGACCTCTCGTATATGTACTCACCGCTGTGCTCCATTCCTGTGGACATGAGGCATCTAAGTGGCCCCAACTTTATGAGAAAGATTTGGACTTCACCACCACCTATCAACTCTTGGGTACATGCACGACTATCACTGATTTTCACATTCAGGATGGGTTGTTATGCCATCTGGGAAATATCTATGTTCCTGAAAGCGAGCGTGCAAATATGATTTGGGAAGCCCACTACATTTAGGTGGCAGGAGATTTTGGTGTGGAGAAAATTGTGGCCATTCTCCAAAAAGAAATTTATTGGCCAAAACTTCAACAGGAGGTCAACACATATATCATATCTTGCACTTCCTATGCCATTTCCAAGTCAACCATCAATAAGCAAGGCTTATACACCCCTCTTCCTACCCCAGAGAAGCCTTGGGAATCCATCTCGATGGATTACATGTCTAGCCTTCCATCCACCAAGAAAGGAAATGATTGTGTATTTGTGGTTGTTGATCTATTTTTGAAGGTGGACATCCTCATAGCCTGCAAGGAGAACATCACAATGACATATACTACCAAGCTCTTATTCGAATGAGTGTGGGTCCATTTTGGGATACCACTGAAAATTATCTCCAACCGAGACAACAGGTTCCTTAACACATTTTGGTCGAGTCTCTGGTCATTTTTGGACACCAAGCTCACTAAATACACCGCTTTCCACCCCCAAACAGAGGTGGTCAATCAGATGATTGTGCACATCATGCGCATGTAAAACTATAAGAATCCACATACATGGGATGAGAGTCTCCCCTATGTTAAACATAGTTATAACACGGCTCTCCATAGCTCCACTGACCATACCCATTTCAGGTGGGACTGGGATTCCAACCCTTGGGTTCCATTTATGTTGCACTACCTTTGGAAAACACATAAACGAACTCTTCCCATGTTTAGTCTGAGACTGAAAAAGCCACCAGATTCATTGAGCGGATTCAACACATCTGCCAATAGGTCCAGGAGATTTTGCAGAAATCCAATGCTAAGTATAAGCAACGCCATGATCAACACATGGTATTGCACCAGTTTTAGGTTGGAGACAAGGTTTGGTTACACTTGCAGAAGGATCTTCTTACAGGGCCCCATAGGAAGCTCTACCCACTTTGCTATGGGCCTTACACCATCACCAAGGATGTAGGTAACAATGATTTTGAGCTCAACACTCCACCATTCCTTGGCTTGCACCTAGTGTTCAATGCAAACCTCCTTCGACCATATTTTCCAACATTATTGGACACCTCAGAGATCGCAAAACAACTGACACCAATAGAGATCAACCCTGACTGCATGGAACATGCATCCACTGATCAGATAATGGACACATAGGTCAAGGGCACTCACCAATAGGGGATCTGGCTTTATCGGGTTGTCAAGGCAGGGCAAATCCTATGTACACCAAAGCAAGTGGCTCACTCGGGGCCAAATCCAAAAAAAAATTCCTCACCTGATGGGGAAATTCAATGAAATGGAGACCATTGATTCCTAAGGGGGGAGGATTGATCCAGGAGGATATTGCAGGCCACCCACCTATCCCTACTGGCTCCTCTTGTCAGTTTTTAGTTCAACACGTTCTTCTGTACTTATTTGTAATTGTGGGTTCTACACTTCTGGGGTTGTCTGAAGCCCTACACATATTCCATGTGGATAGTGGTGGCCTCTCACCTAATGAAACTAGCTTATTTTTTATTTTTTCATGTCAACACATCTTATTGTACTTCTAGGGCCATTTTGGAGCCCTAAACAGTGTTTTTTTGGCTCGCCACATTCAAACTATAGATGAAGTTAGAGTTTGACGACGTAATGTGTGTTTCTCTAAAATATCTTTCTAGTGGGCTATCACGTGCCTAAAAAAATGGTCGTATGCAAAATTTACGATCTCGTGAAGTTGAGGTACCAACTTACCCATAGGGTCCCACATGACTTTTGGTGTTTCACCTCCTAGGGTTAGGTTTTTAGATGTCCAACGTTTTGGAATTCATGAGTAATATCAAAAAGGCCTCTGGAGCCTCATTGTAATAATTCTACTCAGACAAATTCTCGTAGAATCCACATATCTTCTCAGAGATAGCTACCACCATTCGAGCAAGTGTTTCAGTTCTGCAGTTTTACAGTTTCATCCTATTTTATTTATTCAATAAAAGATATTGTTCACTGGATATTTGTTTTGTTCTTCATATCTTTGTGTTTATTGTATTCAGTTTGTTAATCAATTCGTTACACTCCTAATTCTGGATCACCCAAACAGCATGGCCACTTGAGGCAATATATTAATGAAAAAAATAAATATTTTACAAGAGAATTTCTCACAATTGATCATTAGCAAATGACCCTCCATGCTCTTTAAATAGCGATCATGGACCAATCAGGTGTTAAGTCACAAATTAATGTAGTCATTAAGATCAAGGAGAATATGAGCCATTTGATCACTCTATGTCTAGAACATATCATGACCATCGGATTACATAAATACAAATGCATACTAATACATAGTAAAGAAACACACTTTTACCTAAAGACACATAAGAACAAGTTGATCTTAACTAACGCCCAAGTGTCTAAATATCCAAACATCCCCGCTTAAGAACTACTTGGGATATGATTGAAATATTTACAAAGGTAACACAATAGGAGAATGAAGGAGGAATTATAGCTTATTCCCCCTTAATGGAAACTTCCTAAACTCCCAACATAGATTGAGGTTTGGAAAAATTTTCTTTTGTAAGAGATTTTGTGAAAATGTTTGCAACTTGATATTCTATAGGGAAAAAGAGCACTTCAATAACTTGATCATGAATGATATTTCTACTGAAGTGCATGTGCATCTCGATGTGTTTGTTTTGTTTATGTTGAATTGGATATTTGGAGATCTTGATGTCACTTTGATTGTCGCACCAGAGGGTGGTCGAATGTTGTTGATGGGATCCAAACTATGAAAGGATTCGTCAAAGCCACAAGGATTCTTGACTTTCATTAATCACTGCTTGGTACTATGCTTCATTTGAATAAATAGAAGTATCCTATTGTTTCTTACAAGCCCAAGTGACAGGTCTAGAAATAAGTTTGAAAACGTAAACTACAATAGAATTTTTATTATCAGGGTCAGCGAACCGATATGAATCAATGAAACCAACCAACAAAGGAGTTCCTCTTGAACTATACAAATAAACTTTACCTTGGATATACCAAAGTATATTTTTTGTTGCTTTCCAATGGATTTCATGGGGTGTTTTCATTAACTGGGCAGTAATACCAACAATGGATTAGATATCAGGATGGGTATGAGTTAAATATAAGAGGCTACCAACTAACTGATGGTACAAAGCAGAATCAACTTCATAAATAGTACAAGTGGTATCAAGTTTGACTCCATAATAGAAGGGATTAGGGGATCGTTTAGAATATTCCATGTGAAAGAAATGAAGAAGGTCACAAGAATACTTAGTCTAGGAAAGAGAAATACCATCCTTAGTTTGCAAAACTTGGAGGCCAAGGAAATAATGCAAATATCCTAAGTCTGTCATTTCAAATTTCTTGTTAAGGCCAGATTTCACATGGGTTAAAATTTTAAGGTCACTACCAGTGAGGATAATATAATTAACATAAAGAACATGTATTATGAGATGTATTCTTATTTTCTTGGTATAGACATTAGGGTAAAAATGGCATCTAGAAAAGTTGGTGTCAAGAAGAAAGATACTCATTTTGGCATACCAAGCTAGAGGAGATTTCTTAAGACCATAAAGAGATTTATTAAGGTGAAAAACAAGTTTGGAGTCATTCTGGACATAGCCAAAAGGTTGTTCCATGTATATTTATCTTGAAAATCCCCTTGCAAGGAGGATTTAACATCCATATGATGGACCTCCCATAACAAACCAAATTAGACAAATGTCTCTACATCCACCTGTTGGATTTTTCAATAAACAAGGTTTAAGCATGAAGTTCACTCCTTTTTATCATTTAACTTAAACCATAAACAATTATGTTGCAACAACCAAGATCACAAGAAGAAATACCATGCATAAGAACACAAGAAGTATCTTGGGAAACCCTTCTCAACAAGGGAATAAAACCTAGCCAAATCCTTTGCTATATTCTTCAAGAGAAATATCTTCACCACCAAGAAAACCTAGCACACAAGAGGGTTCTTGAAAACCCTAGAAGACTAGCACCCAAGAGAGGTGCACACTTTTATCAAGAAGATGTACTTGCTGAAATTTCCAAACTCACACAAAAGATATGATTCCTCAATGGGGAATATACCTTTACTTATATTAGACTTGACTTGTCAACATAAGTGTCTATTGGCACAATAAGGACGACCTCTCTAACTCACAATATAATAAATAATAACCATATTAATTATCTTTTACATTAATTATCAATTGCATTAAGGTGGGTCCGACCTATACCCTTTACATTACAATTAGGGTTAGAAGTAGGTCTGACTCGTGAACAATCTAGCAAGGGATTTCATACACCCACTAGTGCTCAGCCACTAGAGGCATATCCATAGGGATGTCCTTATATCTATCTCACTGCATTACATAGGAGAACCACTCACTAGTGCTCATCCACTAGGATCACGTTCACCTGTGCTCGTCCACAGTCACATCCACTCAACAAATCTGCTTTCCCACTGCATTATACAGGAGAGTCATCTGGAGTTCATCATCTCAAATCTCTGCTCAGAGGAGGATAATACATCATCTTCATATTTGTCTCATGATGATGCACCCAAATATATGGGAATTCACATGTTCACCTTGTGCTCAGCCATAGTCACATCCAACTCTGTAGATCTCCTTTCTCACTGCGTTACACAGGAGAATCAAATAGAATTCTTCTCAACTCTTTGTAAGGAGGAGGCCATCTCTACGTTCCATATCTGTCTCATATAGGAAACACACACCCCTCTCAGGGTCTCTCTCTCAGGTTTGTGTCCTGGAGAATGTATCATGCAACTGTAATCATCAACACTTAGTCTCAGCTAGGGAGGAATTCTCCACCAGGCCAAGTCTATCATGGAAATACTCGAACTTTGTCTTGGAAAGTGGTTTTTTGAAGATGTCTGCAATCTGTTCATGAGTAGGAAGATTCTACACATGTACTGTCTTCCTCTGCACCATGTCTCTGATATAGTGATACTTTTTCCCGATGTGTTTAGATCTATCATGAAACACAGGGTTCTCGGAAAGCTTTACACAACTCTACTTATCACAATCAATAGTAGTAGGATCCATCTCATGATTGAACAAGTCAATTAGAATTTTGTGAAGCCACACTTCTTCATGGACTGCTATGCTCAATGCGATGTACTCTGCCTCTACGGTGGTCAATGCCATAGAGATTTGTTTTCTGCTACACCAGGAAACCATGGCAAACCCTAAAGTGAAGCAACAACCAAAGGTGCTTTTTTTCTCCACTGCGCATCCTACCCATTCTTCCTTGGCATATCCTTGCAGGCTCAAGTCTACACTGGAGGCCTATCTTAGGAAATAACCAACTGTGCCTCATAAGTATCTCAATAAAAGTTTTGCAGCTATCCAGTGTGTTAGCAAAGGGGCAGACCCAGGGTTCCACTCCAAGATCACACCAACAAGCCCTAACTATTGGCCCTTTCGGCAACACCCGTGAAGAATATGCAATCTCACCCGAAGCAACTATCGGGGGGTTGTAGAACAGAGATGTATATATCCAAGGGGGATATCAAGTGGATCTAGCACTAGAACAACATAGCATTTATATATCTCTTACCAGCTTAACTCTACTCCGCACAACTACCTACTAGATCTAACAAAGTAATGCAATAACAATACATCAGAGGGCCAATAACATAGCATCAATAACACACAACACTAAATATACATGGTTCACCCTCTCTCTAGGGCTACGTCCACAGAACTGTGATTATAATATATTAAGATGAATCATACAATTCTTGTCTGCGCTCTCCACTAGTAGATCTTCTTTCTTCTCCTAGATATCTCTCTCCTCCCTGGGCACCCAGCTATAGGGTTGATATTCGCACGTAGCTGAAGATCTTACAATACAGAAGGATCTTGTACTCAATACTTCTTTCTCACACAATATCACTCACTCGATCACACAATGACAAAGACAACAACAAAAAAATAACACAAACAACAACCCAAACCAGGTCCTCTTGACCTTTATTTATACATTACAATCACTCACAGAAAAACCTTAGGCCAAAACCTAGCTGCAAAAACCTAGATACCAAAAACGTAGGTGTCTAAAACCTTAGGTCAACTTGACCCATGTTTTCAGGGCTTCGCTAGACTGTCTTTCCTTCCTTCTTGCGTGGTGCTCCAAAGAATCCAACGGTGGATTTTTCTGCTTGTTGAGTTTTCCAAGATCCTTCTTCCTTGCTGATATGTCATCCTCGATCTTTGCATCTAATGGCTTGCTTTCTCTTACTTTGCTACACATTTTCTGTGCTTTTTCTCACTTCGAACCAGTAATAGTCACTGTGTCTTCCGCACAGTTCACATTTTTCCTTTTCTTCCTTTCTCTTCACTAACTTTCATAACCAAGGGCCAAAAGGCCCCCAACACTCACTTGTGACTCGTCTCGATGAACTTCATATCTGATCTTTTTGTTTTACTTCGAATTAAGGCTGCACAGAGTAGCCTTTTCTTTCTTCTCTATGCCTCCTCTCCTTCCTTGTGCAGACTATCTTTTTTGTGTCTGGTACCCTGTAATGTCCCCACTTTGGGACATCATCACAGGGCAAAGATTTATGATGACCAGAGTAGCCAGATGGATGCTATAGTGAGTATAGGGGTATTTGAGAGGCATTGTGGGGTCAAGCTTGCATTGATGATCATGTTCCATCATTATGATCCATTTCGCACAGGTTGGCTCTAGTTTCGTTGCATTTCGATGATTTCCAGGATTTTGACTATTTTGAGCTATAAGTCAATGGAATTCACTGAAGCGGTCATTTTGGGCACATTACTTGGAGGAACCTCTTAGTGTAATA